>PVHY01016321.1:0-33941 GCA_004024945.1 Uropsilus gracilis | reverse complement strand
TTTTCACCAATATTTGTTTCAGTTTTGCTAGTATCTGTCTTATGAATCTTGTTGCTCCCTCATTTGGTGAATATATATTGATGATTGTTATGTTTTTTTGGTGGATTGATCCTTGAACCATTAGATAGTGACCATTTTATCCTTTGTCACTTTTTAAAATTTGAAATCTGCTTTGTCTGCTATAAGAATGGCTATCTGTGTCTTTTTCTTAGGGGTATCCATTTGCTTATATAATTGCTTTCCATTCTTTTACCTTCAATGTATGCTTATCTGTAGGGATAAGATGTGTTTCCTGGAGGCAGCAAAATGTCCTTTGATCCAGTTCAGAACTCTCTATCTTTTGATTGATGAGATTAGATCATTGACATTTAGAGTGATTATTGATGTTTGAGGTTCTAACCTTGGCTTTCTTGTGGTCATTTTGGGTTCTAATTTGGTTTCTTGTTTTGTTTGTTGTATTTATTCTTCTGAGGGCTTTGGTCTTATGACTTCATGCAAGATTTCTTAGAGATTTTGGTGGTAGCAAATTTCTGGAGATTTTGTCTCTCTGAGAAGGTTCTAATTTTTCCTTCATAAAAGGACAGTTTTGCAAGGTAAAATATTCTTGGCTGGATTTTTTTTTTGTCTTAGGGTTTTTTCAAGATGTGGCTCCATTCTATCCTTGCTTGGTGTCTCTTCAGAGAAATCTGAGGTCAACCTAATGGGTTTTCCTTTGTAGTTATCCATTTCCTCTCTCTAGTCATTATCATTTTTTCTTTATCTTGAGCTCTTGGAGTTTTACAATAATGTGTCTTGCTGTAGCTTTCCTTTCACTAATAAAGTAGTTTGGTGTCCTTTTTGCTTCCTGTATGTCTGTTTTCATTTTGTTCTTCAGATTTGGAAAATTCTCCATTATTGCTTTAAAAAGCCTTTCATTGCCTATGTCTTTTTCTTCTCTTTCTGGGATTTCAATTACTCTTATGTTTCCTTTCTTTAAGGTATCTGAAAGATATCTGATTTTTTCTTCTGTTGTTTTACTTTTTTTTACTCTTTTTCCCTCTTTCTCCTCTCTATTTCTGTATCCTCTAGTTTGCTGATTCATTCTTCTATTTCTTCTATTCTGCTTTCATGGCATTTCCCTGCATTTTTGAGCATTTTATTGGTCCTCTTATAGTATCTCCTTCAGTTTCTTATTTAGCATTTCAATCTCATTCTTCTGTTCATCAATAATATTTTTCTTTTTGCTGCATTTTTAAAATATTTTTCTACTTCTCTTAGTTCATTGAGTGCTTCTGAAAAGAAAGTTCTCCCTTTTCTCTCTTTCTTTTTTTTTTTTTCATCTTCCCTTGTCTTTTTGAGTGCTTTTATCATGTTGAGTCTGAATTCTTTGTCTGACATATAGGACATATCCTTGATGTCATCCTTGATAGTTCCTGGAGATTATTTATCTTTTGATGATGAATTGTTTCCCTGTGGACTTATTTGAATATTTCTATTTTTCTTTCCTCCTATGTTTTCCCTTTGGTCTTGCTCTATGTACTGAGCAACTACTGCTCAATACCATGATGGCATGTTGAAGCATACTTAGTTTTGGTTAATTCTGCCTTTGTGCCTGGATTATTTTTTGCTTCTTTTGGCATATTGGGGGACAAATTCCTTTTCAGTCAGTGTGCTTGGTGAGTAGGTATGATTTCTATTGTACAGTCTGTATTCTTTTTTCATTATTTATATTCTTTTAGGCCAAGAGTATAAACTGTTTTTTCTGTGTTTTGATGAGAGTGGTTCTATTTAGTGGTGGATCTAGGGCTTGTCATAAAACCCTTTTTGGCTGGGGTGTCTTGACTTTCTTATGTAGTAGGTGACCTTGGCTCCCTTGTCTGAAACAGTGCTGGCACTTCTGCGCTGTGGGATCTGCCCTTTGCTTGCAGACCCTCTCTTCATCCTGGCACTCTGGAAGCCACAGGGTCAATCTATTCACCAGTTATTTCTCAGAAGAGCTAATTGAGGAGATACTGAAAATAGATATGAACTGGCCCAAACTCTTCCAGAGACAAGGACTGCCTCAGGCAGGTGGGGAACAAAGCACCTTCCCCCTGTGCTGTCTGCTAACTTCCAGACCTCACCAGGGCTGTTCTAAACCCTTCTGGAGAGTGAAAAGGCATCCTGGGTGAGTGAGAGGAAACTTTTAAAAACATTTGCTTCTCTACAATGTAATCATATTTGGGAAGGATGTTATGAAAAAGAAAAAAATCAACATTATTGATAAATTAGCGGTTAGTAGATATCCCTGTTTTAAGATATTTTGGGAAATGAAATTAGAACAGGTACTATTGTGTATTTTCATTCCTATTGAAGTTAACACTTGTTATAACATATAATTGAAAGCATGTTTAAATATACTGTGCATCAAATAAAATTTGTATTCAATAGTTACTTTACTAATATGATAGTCAGTGTATTTTTATCATAACCATATCTTAATTTTTTTTGTTGCTGTTTAAAAAAATGCTAATGTTATTAATACTTACCCTCTTCTTGAAAATTCATTTGACTCTGTCCATAACATTGTTAATCTTCTATTTTACTTGTTTACACTTCCAAATAGAGAAAATAAACTGGCACAGAGCCTTCAGTGTATAATTCTTTTATTTTTGATGTATCTCACTAGAATAAAAAAACATCAGCTGTCTTTGTACTATCAATTATGTCAGTCTTGAAAAGGATCATTTGTTGGTCAAGAAACAACTTTCTGTTTCTTTATTTGTGGCAACATACTTGAGCCCATGTTAAAAGATGGAGATGGTAAAAGGCAGAATCATTAAACAAAGTGCTTAGGTAATATCAAGTATTGTTAATTATAATTTAAAGGAGATTTTATGTAAGCATTATTTCTAAAGAATCATCTTGATTTATCTCATCCTACAAATACTTAATTCCCAAAGCTACTCCATGTCATGAAGTTAACCTTATCATGACTAAAACATTGGGTAGAGGCTTCATAGAACACGGTCATTTAGTGAGGATTATTGAGTTAGGGTAAAAATACTGTATATGTAAATGAGAAGATATCATCTAGAAAATAAAAAGTAAGTATGTACAAAGGAAACTTTATTTAGTACTTTTCTGTGTGCATATTCTATTCCTCAACATATAACTTTTCTCCACAGTAATTTCTTAACTTCTTTTGTTATAAATTTACTGTTCATATAAGTGCAAGTTTATTTTTGGGCTCTATTTACTATTTCATTTACATATAACTATTTTTATTCCAATACCATTCTGTCTCAGTTATTTTGTCATTGTAGTATAACTTGAACTCTGGGAGGGTAATATCACCCTTTTTTATGGATTGCTTTGGTTATTCAGGATTTTGTTTTTGTGATTCCATAACTTTTCAGCAATGTCTACTAAAATATTTCATGAAAAATACCTTTGGAATTTTGATAATAATTACATTGAATCTGTTTGTTACTCAAAACATTAGCTTTAAACTTTAAAATATCCTGATCCATTTTTTTTCTTTTAGAGTATTTTAATTTTATAAAGAAATAATTCAGTACATAAACTATATGTTTTAGACTAGTGTTATGGTCATTTATAATCATGCTTTCTTGGTCCATAAGCTTGTTCAGAAACCTGTAATTTCTCATTTGTTTGCAAGTTAGCAAATAAATGTATATCTAAAAAAAAAATCCAAATATTGGATACTTGAATTAAGGTTAAGTCTATGGCTTCCTTCTGACTCTCAATAAGACTTGTAACTAGGTAAATATACCTTTAAAGGAAGAATAATCTATCCTTGAAAAATAATTGCACAAAGTGCAAATAAGCATACCATATACATACTTTCAAGAAATATATCACTTAGTATGCTCAAATCCTCACTGATGAATACTTCCTCCCTCCTTAGTGTAGCAATCATTATACTGAAATCTAAATAATACAGTATTCTAACAAGTTTTATAACTTATAGAAATAAAATGAATAATCAGTAGTATTTATTTAGGCTTAAATTCACTAATTTAATGTTCTGTAAGACTCATCCAAGTTATTCAGGTTTAATTTTTGCATTATAATGATAAGCCATGTATCAATATATTTTATTATGATGAGTATTTATATTCTGTAATTACATTATTATAAATAATACTGTTATGGTGCTCTATAAGTCTCCTTGATCATTCATTTCTGATATATAACAAAGAGTGGAGTGTTGCATACAGAGTTTGCATAAATTCAATTCTGTAAGTTATCTAAAGGATTATTCCAAATTCTATATCACCAACTTGCATTCTCACCACCAGTGAATGTGGACTTCTCACTATAGTATTAATTAACACATGCTTGAAGACTAAACATAAATCTTTTCATATATACATATATATATATATATATATATATATATAGAGAGAGAGAGAGAGAGAGGGAGAGAGAAAGATTTTGCAATGTATCTCTCCTATTTGTCACTGACTAGAACAAGCAGTTCAAAGATGGGTCAAATTTAAAGTAGAAGATTCTAGAGAATAAGTGATTCCAATTACTAGATTTCTTTCTTTCTTTTTTCCCTCTTTTAATTGACTGTGTTATTCTTCAGTGCTTTTTAATTCATCTGATGCTGTCAACAAGGGTATGTTTTATTGTTTGCTAAGTTTCTAATTCTCAGGATATTAGTTTAATTATTTAGACCTTCTTTAGTAGAATCAAAACTTGCAATTCACTTTTCGAAAGCTCCAAATGTTTTTGTTTTCTCTAGAATTAAATGCTCAATTTCACCCATTAACTGGCCTGGCTTGGCATGGAAGAAAACATGTTTGGGAATTTTTTTAAATCTTGAAATTTTACAATTCTTTGCCTAACATCACTCAAATTATTCATAAAATAGACTAATGTGATGCTTTCCCATTATATTGATCTCTATTTTTGTTAGTAGATTATATTTAGATATCATTAAACCACTTACCAGTTATCTAGATGAGGTTTTTTTAAATGCTAAGCTAGGAAATTTGATGCTTTTAGAATAACTTCAATACCTGGAAAAGTTAAAGATATTAGGAGCTTAAACAAGAAAAGGCACAAAATGAAATATTGATTATTGATTGTGCTAGTATTTCATCTGGTAAATTGACTGTTACAATGGTCTATATCTATGACATGCAGAAGGTATAACTATGAGCAACTACTGGTATTAATTTAAATGAAAGTAGTGCCAAATTGGCCTCATTATGTTTTAATCAGATATTATTAAACACACAGTAGAAAGATTACTCAAAATGATTACTCAAAATGATGTTTTCTTACTAAAAACCTATGAATATCATTTAGAACTCTTTAAATATCAAAAACATATCAAATAGTGAACAAATGGCTTTTTAAATTAAAATTAATGAGCATAGCATATTTACACTCATTGGATACATTTATTTTAATAAATATTAAAACTCATACCAACAAAATACCAGCCAAATTGATATAATGAGTAACAGAATATTAGTAGTATGCTGATTTTGTTACATAAGATTTGTTCATTATTCATTGTTTGAGAATTATTTGGTTTAATACTTTTGTCCTTGTTTTTATTTGTGTCATAAGATTATTTCCTATATATTCAAAGTGTCAAAAATTTATTTTCTACATAGGAAGTATCTTTCTGTCAATTAAAAGTGCTATTTAAATACTATTGTTAGTTAAGTTTGAATAATTTCAAAACATTATGTGATCTAGTCCATAGAACATTATTTAACTTATCATTTTCTTTTTCTTTTCTTTTCTTTTCTTTCTTTTTAAAATTAAGTCTCACTATATTTTCCTGTGGAACCCTGGCTCATGGTGCCCAGGG
This sequence comes from Uropsilus gracilis, assembly GCA_004024945.1. Lineage (NCBI taxonomy): Eukaryota > Metazoa > Chordata > Mammalia > Eulipotyphla > Talpidae > Uropsilus > Uropsilus gracilis. The sequence continues at coordinate 28,126 of PVHY01016321.1, read as the reverse complement.
TACCAAAGACTCAAGCAATTCCCAGCCTCAACTTCCCAAGTAACTGGGATTACAGGCACGCGTCACCACACCCAGCTATTTTTTTGGAACTAGGTCTCCCTGTGTTGCCCTGAGAGGGACTAGAATCAAGATCCCTAACCCCACCATGACTTCATAGGCTGCCTCTTACAGGCACATGCCACTGCCCAACATTAGCATATCATTTTTACCTATTATCTCTGTAGGCCAGACTGTTTTATAGACTTCTCATTTACTTTGCTAATATAGTGCTTGTTATAACACCTTATAAAAATCATTTTCTCATCATATTTCATTAATTTTGAAAATAATGTGCACTACAATGAACATGTACATTTATAAATATAATTGATGAAATTTTCATCTTTGGCACAATTTATTAAACATTTTTTTCACTAAATGTTTTTTTAAAAACAGCAAATTACAGTTTTTGCTGAATCTCTGGTTACTTTTTCTTTGAACTTTCCAGTTTATTTGACCTGTTTGCTTTTGAAAATATGCTCTCTATATTTAGATCACCATTGAGTTCTAATTTGTGATACACAGAGGGAACTTGAGAAGTAGAGTTAGATGGCAGTTGGAACCATGTTCTTTTCCCTTCACTGACTATCACCTTAAGAAGGTAATAGGTGAGATGTACCTTCTATAATGTCCCTCCTTATTTATGAAGAATTTTGTGTTCAGCTAAAGCTATTGAAAATCAAGAGACTCTCTATGACTGATTTCCCTAACTTTTTTCAAATGCACCAAGTAAATTTTATCACATTTCTTTCATATCAATTACTAGCTTTTTAAATATACAATGGCTGGATGCAAGAGTTTTTAAGCCAACTCTAAAGTAATTAGACTCTTTTAAGTTATGTTGTCTTATTTTTATTTTCACAATATTCTATCCAAATGAAGGGAATAGTCATGGATAATTCATTAATTTACTAACATAATGAGGAAACAAATATATTTTTAAATACATATTTGCCAATAAAGCATTTTATATAATAATCAAATTCCATATAACTAATGGAATAAATAAAGCCCTTCTTTATCGGGTCGTTTATAATCACAGTGAATTGAAAAGGAGCTGGTATATTGGAGCACTTTATAGTCTCGAACTTGAAATATCCTGTGAATAAAATGTGTTGGAAATGACTTCTGGTCAATATGCAATATCTGTAGCACTGGGAGAAAGGTTCTTCCTTAGCTGTGAACTGGTGAGGTGAATAATTCAAGTAAGAATTGACATTGCTGGAGGCCAAATTGCTGAAATATTTCTTGATTAGAATTATAAGAACATGAGAGATTTTTGGAGACAGAATAAAGGTCATTTGGTCCATCAAGGCATAGCCTTTTTAGTACTCCATTTCCCCAAGGATGGTGTCTAATTGTTTCTTGAATGAGATTCCTGGTTTTTGCCTCAACAATTTTGCCTGCAGGGTCTTATAAGCATTTATTATTCTCCACATGAAAAGGTATTTTCTGAAATATGTGCTGAATTTATTTTTTAATTTTCATTTATGTCTTCCTGTCCTATAATCTTTGGTGAGATGGAAATAATAATTTGGGTTGACATTATCTGTGGCAGTTAAGACTTTATATGCTTCAAGTCAGTCAGTTCCAACCCTGTTCTTAAAATATATGGCTAGATTTATGTTCCTAACAACCAGCTCTGCATAGCAAATAGTGGTTGGGGGTCTCAAAATATTTAATACTTCTAGAATTCATAAAGCCATTATTTTTCTTTTCATTTTCTTTAGATTGATGCTGAAAATAATTTTAAAAAATTAACAAACATTGTGAATTGTTAGTAATGTATAGTAAACGTATATGTGTATAATATGATTTTTCTACTAGGAGAATGAGAAATTTTACTATATGTTTAGTGTTATATTAATAGATGTTCTGTATTTTACCCAAAGCAGAACAAAATTTTATTACTTCTCACTAATTTTGAGAATGTAAATTATAAATACACATACAGGGTGCATGTATGTATGTATGAAATTAAGTGTAAAACATAGCAACAACTGTTTTATAGAAAGAGTTAAATAAAAAAGTCATACTAAGTCAGTCTCTAAACAATAACAATGCCCTTAATGTTTTTAGAAATATTAAGATGAGCAGGTAGTTACTTAGCATCTCCTTCCTAACATCAGTTGAACTTTAGAAAATTACCCTTTCTGTTGCAGTGATAGTGTTTGTAATTTTTGTTAAATAAGTAAGTATAATCACACCTCCATTTTAATGATGTTTAAATTTGAAGCAACAGATATCCAGCTTAACCCAATTAAATAAACTATTTGACATCACAATGGTCACAGTGATGGATCTGCTGATCCCCAAAAAGTAACTTGTTCTTACTTGTGAAACACAATCTTTTCACTTCCCCTTAGATATGAAAGAAGAATATTAGTTTATAAAGGCAATATTTTACCATATGAAAAAAGCTATGCTACCACTTATGCGAATATGAGAAAGAGACTCATACTACAAACTGAACTTCTGAAATTCAGTCTAAATTTTCTCTAGTTAGAAGACCAGAATAACTTTGTATGTACATGATACCGGTTTATTTTGGGTTTCCTTAACTGGAGATGAAATATATATAATTTACTTTCTAAGTTAAAGGATACCATTTCTGCATTCCAATGTTTACTCAGATGTATACTTCCTATCTGTATAAATCTGGATATTACCATTTGCCTTCATTCTAAGCCTTAAGCTATTTTTATAGAAAATGATTAGAGATAATTGACATGCTCCATATTCAACAGTCTTTAAGTAGACAACACACAGAAAGATATGTACATATTCACACACATGTACACAATGGCATACTAAAAAACAAGTAGATGGAAGGCAATGCACATGATATCCTGTCTGATGCTGGCATGTACTGACTTTAATAACATCTAGTAGAAGCATTAACTCTAACTTGACCAGTTTTCCCTCTTTTAAAAAACATTAATTTTAGAGAAGGTTTAGGTACAAAATAGCATTGAGTGAAAGCTGGAATGAACAGAAATCTAGCTTAACCCAATTCAATCAATAATTATCTGAGATTTCCCACTTACCCACTCTCCCTGCACAGACATAGCCTCGCTCACTATCAACATCACTGACCTGCATGACACGTTATGGTCATAATCATCCAAAGTGTTAAGGGTCCATTCATTGTACAATCAGTGGATTTGAGCAAATGTAAAATGGTATGAATCCATCATGACTTATTATACGTAGAATTTTCACTGCCCTAAAATTCCTCTATATTCTGTTTATTTACCTGACCCCCTGTTGACACAGGTTACCACTGGTGTTTTTGCTGTCTCTATAATTTTGACCCTTGCAGAATGTTAGAGTTGGGATTATGCAGCATGCAATTTCTTTATTGACTTTTGTGATATTGTATTAAGCATTTATGTTTCCTTCAAATTTCACGATTCGATTGTTTCTTTTTAAGATAGAATACTAGTCCATTGTCTTGATGTTTGACAGTTTATTAACACACACTTCCTGAAGGATAGCTTGATTACTTCCACACTTTGGCAATTATGTTAAAAATATAAATCACATTTAGCAAGTTTTAGTATGGACATGGTATTTCATCACTTTGGTAAATGTTAGGGAGTGTGGTTATAGAAATATATAGTATGTGTATACTTAGAGTTGTAAAAACCACTGAACATCCTACCAAAGTTACTGAGCCATTTTGCACTCCCACTAGTAATGCATGAGAATGCCTACATTAGATATTTTCAGTGTTTTGAATTTTTGTCACAGTAATGGGTATGTAATGGTAACTCAATTTTTTTTAATTTTCATTTTGATGATGATATATGTGAAACATCTTTTTAGATGATTATTTGCCTCCATATATATTTTCTAGAGAGATGTCTCTTAAGGTATATGTCTAATTTTTTAAATGGATTTTTTTTGTTGTATAGTTATTGAATTTTAAAGGTTCTTTAGAGCATCAGTTTCTGATTGAAGTTATAACAAAATTCTTCAAAAGTTTTGCTTTTCTGCATAACATTTAAAATTTCTTTTCAACATAAAAAAGGTTCTTTATACATTTTGGATAACATTCTTTTATCAGATAATCTTTTACAAACAGTTTCTCTAAATCTGTTGTTTATATTCTAATTCTCTTGATATTTTCTCACAGAGAAGGTATTAATTTCAACGAAGTCCATTTTTTTCTTGGATGGATCATATCTTTGGTGTTGAATCCTAAAAGATATCACCATATCTAAAATCAACTATGCTTTTCTGCTGTTATCTCTAAGGGTTTTATTTTTATATTAACAAATTTATTTTTTAACTGAATGTGACTTGCAATATAAATTATTTTGTAAAGAATGTTCAATACTATCAACCTAGCTATCCAAAAGAAACTTGTCTGTGGAACTGAACATTCTTTCAGTATAAACTAAAATGTCATATTGGTTTAGACTACTCACATGTGTTTCTTCTGAAAAAGGATCTTTTTTTTTCTTTTATCGGAATTCTTATCATTAGTTGTTATTGTCACAAGAGTAGCAGAAACTTTCTTAAGATCTTAAGAGATACTTTAATCACAAAAGAAGAAAGTTATGACAAGAGTACTTTTTTTTTCTTTTATCACAAGAGCAGCAGGACTTTCCCTTTATCATGAGTAAAGTGGATTTCTTCCTTTTTTCCTTTTGAAACAACTTTTGGAATAAGAGAGTCAGAAAGTTTAGGAAGGAGTAGTATGATTCTGAGAATTTTCAGAATTCCTGGTAGCATTTTTTTTTTAAGTTGGAAAAGTGCTTTAAATCTTTAAGATTGCTTTTTTTATCTGTTAAAAATTTTATTCTAATATCTTAATCTCAATGAAATAAAAAAGTTAAAGGACTGTTATTCATAAAAGCATGTATCCAATAAAATGATTCCTTGATTTCAGCAGAACACTTGAAGGGGGCTTGAGTATTGGATATAGGATATTATAAAATATTATAAAATACTATATGGGTGATATTATATAAAATAGGACTTGAGAGTAAGAAGTACTCTTGGAATTTAGTCAAAAGTTGTTGATTTGAAAATACAAGCAAAAACTGACTACGAGGGGGTACATATATTTTACAATTTTTATTCGATATACACTATACAAAATATTCAACTGATTTTGTGTTCCTTTCATAAGTAGTATCAATGATTTTATTTGACTTAATAAAAATGACTAATAAGATGACTTGCTTGAGAACATTGTCAAATTATATACCATGCCTTTTCTTGTAAAATTACAAAAATTTTCAAAATATAGCAGGAGAAAAGAGTTGTGAATCAGGGAAATTTGCACCATAAAATTTTTCTGACACATAATTATATTGACTAACTTCAAAATGTTTTTAATTGCATTTCTATTGTAGATATAAAACAGAGTAGGAATAAACACACCACTTTAAAAATCCTAAATATTACATGTTATTCATTCACATTTCAATGACTAACAGTTTTTTATAGTTCATAGGAATTCATAAGTGCATTTCTTATGAAATGTACTTGAAATACACTTTATTTGCTAATATGTTGAAAAGCCAAAAATCACAAATATAATTAGAGAATTACATTAACCCTTACTTTTAATAATTCAATCTAAATCTCATATATTATTTGAAGTGACTGAAAATATGTTTTCTCTTTAGGTGTGAATTACTTTAGCACAATTATAAATTCTTAATTTACAGTGAAGTATAAAGATGATTGTTATAACATGAGGTTCATGCTCACCACATACCAGTTATTCTAATAAATGACACCAGATTTCTAAAGCAAATAATTATGTGTGAGTAAATTGCATGTTGGCTTGACACTGCCTCCCACAGAAGCTGGCGTATCTCTCGCCAATCTCTTTCTTCTCCCTGGTCTATCCCTTTTCAATAAACACATTTAACAGCTGTGGATACAAACAAGGCATATTTGGCAAAAGTGAGAACCAGATGCCAACTTCTGAATGTATGTTCTATTCAAAGCATCAGGGTCCATTTGTTAACTCCTTGGTGTCACCTCTGTTGGCTCATTTTCTTGATCATCTACTGGCAAGCAGCAAAGGCTCATCTGGAGATATTGTCCAGGTTAGACAGCTGTGACCTGGTCTTGGCTACCTTGTGAGATTACAACCATTTTGGGGTGGTATCCTATATCTAAAAATGTGTTGGTATAAAGAATATGAAATCATTATGTGTGGATGTCTATCTCAATACTGTGTATACATATGAATATCAACACATAATATATACTGATTTGAAGATCACAAATAAAAACTTTCAAACTTTTCCTTGACTACAGAACACTGCTTTCTCAAACAGTTTAAATCATTACCAAGGATCTTTGAGCATGTGTAAGGCAGGTAAAAATTAAAAATTAGTATTAGAATATGCAAAGCAAATCATTTCAGTTTGTTGGACAGAGGATTAGTGGTTTGGCAGAGCTTAGAACCCCTTATACCTAGACCAACTTGGATACACATGTGAGTGTGAAAAAGGAAGTAGTTTTTTTTTTTTTTTTTTTCTCCTCCTGGTGGAAAATAGCACTTTCCAATCATTTCAGCAATAGTATCACTTCTGGGTTATGCATATGATTGTACTGAACAAATTTTTCTCATCCCACTATGAAAATGTAGTTTCAGTATTTTACATGGCAGGAGTATAAAAAGCAGCATAGAAAATTATCACCAATATTAAAACTACTAAAAAAATAGAAAACTTAAATAACGTCTGTTATTTAAGACAAAAATCAATAGTTATATTGCCTATAACCCCCCAAAACCCAGAGTAGTATAAAAGACTGATACCAGTAGGAAAATAAAAATTAAAATAGTTTAAGATAAATATTGGTCATAATACAGTCTTCAGATATTTTAATTACTAGCAAATAATAAAAAGAGAAATGAGACCAAATGAGACCATTTGAGGTCCAAAATAGTATAGAGAAATCAGGGTAGATGCTATCATTTTTTTTTTTTTTTTTTAAAGACTAGGTCTCGCTATTTTTGCCTGTGGAACTGCAGGTTCAAGTTGCCCAGTGTACCACAGCCTCAGACTCAAGCAATCCAGCCTCAGACTAAAGCTATCCCCAGTCTCAGTTCCCAGGTAGCTGGGATTACAGGCGCGCACCACCACACCCAGCTATTTTTTGGGACTAGGTCTCACTACGTGGCCCTGGCAAGATTCGAAACGCCATCTCTGGTCCCGGCAACGGCTTCCTAGGCTGCCACTTACAGGCATGCATCACCATGCCCGGCTCAATTTTATCTTATTTTTTCCTTATGTGGGCAAGCTTTAACTTATAACAAGAGATAGTGCATTCCCTTCTTGGTGAACTCTGCAGTATTCCTGGAGTTACTGGGTCTCCATTGTCATTATGATAGATTCTGGGTTTCTTTCCTCTCTGATCAAAGTTCACCTGAATATTAATGAGGAATTTCAGTCATTAATGTCCATTTCTATGTGAATCTAGGGACAGAACTTATTTTTATAATTTATTAATTTTAAATAAGTTAATATTTTTATGTCCCCATGAGATAATACCACTAAAATCACCCATAGTCCACCACAATGGTTGTGCTTTCCTCCTGCTTTGTTCATACCCTTTCCCCTTCTCAACTCGTTCTGTAGTCATGTATTACTTCTGTTCTGTAGTCATGTATTAAAGTTTTTTTTTTTCATTCTGTCTTTTTCTTTATATTAGTGGCACCTTGTGGCATTTGTTTTTTTTTTTTTTCCATGAATAGGAAATAATGTTGGAATAAACACAGGAGTGAAAGATTTCTTTCAAATTATTGTTTTTGAATTTTTTTGGTAGATGCCTATGACTAGAATTACTGGGTAAAGTAGTAGATCAATTTTTAATGCTTTCTAGAAACCTCTATACTGCTTTTTATAATAGGTGTTATAGCTGCTGTCAATTAAAAACTGATATTGCTGTTCAATCTTGCAAAAACATTGAAATAACTATGGAAAAAGTTTCCTGATGTGAGGTGCCTTGATATCATAGCATAATTTCAATGACATGGAAAGTAGTGCCAGAATGCAAGAGATGAAACACATCTTTTGACAATTACAATGGTTTACTTTATCAAATAGAAGTTTGGAACTTGTGGAACATTTAGGGAACATGCTTACCTCATTTATTTTCAAATGTCCCAAAATGCATGTCAGGGATACTTAGACTAAATGCTTAATTAAAGCAAAAAGTGCTTATTTTGTGAGTTTCACAATATTTTAATAAGTGAAGTATGTAATTATGCAACTTATTTGAAGTTGCATATTAAAATGTTAACAAATTGTGATATAAAGACTGTATCTTAAGAAAAATAACATACTAAAAGATATGACCGGTTAATATGTCATAGAATTGTGGATGTTTTACCATATAAAATATGTAATTACATTTAGTTGTGAACTTAAAAGATTTTAACTTCTAAACTAATGAAAATATTAATTCACATTTTTCAATTTTGCTAGAAAACATAATTATATTCATTTCAACAATTTTATACATCTATACAACCACAGCTATTCTACCTCCAAGTAAGTTGGAAAATGGTTTTTATAGACAAATATTTTATATTGATAAGTCAGAAGTCAAATGAACTAAGAATTACAAGCCTTTTGAAAGTTGTTATTGAGAAAAAAGAAACTATTTTTCTGATATTTATTCTAAACTCAATGTATCAATAATGGCAACAATGTTCCATTATTTCTACTTTTCAATGTTTTTTTTTAATTGAATTAACATTGGTTTACAATCTTGTGCATGGTTCAGAGACACTGTTTACATTTCTTCAGATGCATGTCATCACACATCACTTTTCATACTTAGTCCTTTACCACAAAGCCCCTATCTACTGTTTTTCTCTGCCCCATCTATAGTCTCATAGCTTCCTTTATATGTGAAATATAGAGAAATTAAACAAAAAGTCAGATGAATACACCTAGAAATTTGACTGTGGGAGAGGTTACTTCTTTGTAATCATGAAAAAACTATGATGCTATGAAGCTGTGTTTTTGAACTGAGAAAATTAATATAGGAAAATTAAAGATGTTGATATATTTATAAGATCAAACTCACATTAACCTAAAATTTCATGTTATTATGCATATAGGTATATGCTTAAAAAGCATGACATTCACAGAGTTTTATGCATTAAATACTTTTAGATTTGAGCTATAACTGTGAAACACCCTTGTTATTTTAAAGTGCAAAATTACTTGAACATGAACATAATCAGTGATGCTCACAGGTTGAAAGTTTTTATTATGTGTTTATTTTAATGATAGGTGGATATTTTGGTGATTTTACAACTGAAAAAATTATAATTACTAAATGGTTGAGAACTAAACACAAAGTAACAAGAAAAAGAGCAGCAGATTAAAAGAAAGTGAAGCCAACCATATTTAAAGAGCTAAAACGAATTATATAGGTATCACTGAAAACTGTTGCACAGTAGACCTAAAATGGAGAGTAGGTATAATAATAAAATGCCATGGCTGATAGTTCCTATGGCCTATGGAATTTCAAGAAGCTGTAAGAATGTAATGTTAACACCTTAATAAGCAATCTATGAATTATCCAATACAAGACTATTTCTGTTTTTGGAATTTAGATTGAGCGTTGAATGCAATGGAAAGAGTTGGGTGATGCTATTAATCTGTTCCCTATCCACATGTTCAGATAGTGTTTGCAGGGCTGTTAATTGGCAACAAGTTAAAATTGGAAGATCATTACAGGTTAAGGATTTAGAGAATGTAATGTGGTCTTTCAGGGAAAGAAAAAAAAAATGAGCCTGTGTTAAAATCAAGGGTTGCTGAACATTTAATAAAGGTGAGAAAACCATTTACTATCAGTTTTCTGTAGTTGACTTCAAATTTGTATTAAACATTAAAGAATCAAATATACAGTTATAAATTTTACAAATTTCTTAGAAGGAAATAAATACTCTTCTTGTAATAAAATCTCAAGTGCAGTTAAAATAATTTCTCAGAATTTGTCTTTGATGTTAATGAATATGTATATTTGGGTTTTTAAAATGTGCATAATGTCATTTGCTTTCAATGTGTTGGCTTTTTTATATTTTTGAGAATCACATGGTAGAAAATATAATTTGCTGTAGAATATGACAGATCTCATTGTTTAAGATATTTAATTTTGGGAATGTAATAATATAACAAAATATTTCTTCAGCTAATTTTATGAAATGCATTTAGCATATTAAATATAACAGTATTCACTTAAGTTCTCCAGGGAAAAATCATTCTAAAATCATGCATTATTCAAATTGGTTGCATATTAGATGCTTTGAAATATATTTTCAAGCTATTTAAAAATAATGTTACACATTCAAATTCATCTACATAGATTGAACATTCATAAATGGAAATAAAACAATGTAATTGAAATTTAAACATCATGATTGGAATAAACTTTGGGGAAAGTCAATTAAGAAAACATGCTCGGCCTTCTTTGATTTACTTCATACTAAACTTACAATATTTTAACTAAAGATTCTCTTGCAGTGAAAACATCTATGTATATGTAAGTAGAAAAAAATGCTGGATTTACTTGAACACTCACTTTATTTTGAGGACAATAGTAAACTAATCACAAGTGATTACCAATTTTAAACCTGTAACCTGGTCAATAAGGTTAGGTGGGAAGGATTTGTATCTTGTTTGCAGAAGACATATAGAAAGAATAAAGTGATTATAATCTTCTTTAAATAGATTTTGACTTGGGAAACTTGTGTTCTAAATCTATTTTGAATATTGCCTGTACAAATTTTCCATACATCCTATAAATTGTCTAAAATATAAATGAGTACACACTGGAAACTATGTGTGCCCCTGAAGATTTTGAATGATGTAATTTTCTACTTATTAGTTAATAGCTACTGTTAATCCTTTCATTTGAATGGAAATGATAGATGCAAACAAGGGTTTCAAATATAGTCTTTTCATTCCAGTATATTTTTTACTCATGATAGTAAGTGAAGATAATATAGTCTATCATTCTTTTTCTTCTGTTAAAAGTGATGTATGCATTATTTACCTTTAGAAGGATGATGAATTTTAATTCACGTTTTCATTAGATTATCTCAATATAAAAAATAATTATAGCCAAAGTGATTAACCAGTTATTCTGTGGGTAACTGCATTAATCTTAAAGATACCACTTTAGCACCACAGAAATTTAAATGAGATAAAAATTAATTTTAATCAAATGCTTTTAGAAGGAAGAGGAGAATATAACCTCCACTAATATTTTGAGTAGACAGTTGAGGTAATGGTACATATGACCTCTCAATCAACATAGTAAGATAACAGCACTAGTTTCCTCAGCTGCTGCTTAGATGGTTAGAATTTAGTATATATGATCTATGTGTTTAGTTGAGTCTGTTATGAAGAGATTGGGCTACAATTTATTTGCTTAAGACAATAGAATACAGGTTTAGCACTTGCAGTGGAATTTCTCTTTTTTTCCATTCTTATTCCTATAGTGCTTAGGTTCTCTTTTTATTGATGAAACACATACTTAGTAAGTGCCATGTAAATAGACACAACTCATTATTAGCTTGCTTGAGTGGACAGGATGTAGTCTAAATCATCTATAGAAATATGTGATCTGAATTATAATAAATGTATTAAGCATCTGCCCTTCATTTTTGAAAGCATCCACAATTATGACAAAGCCATCAGATACTTGGAAGACTCAGCCTCATGATGATGTTGTAGTACCAAATGATCACCAATTAGAACTTCTCTGTAGGTTATGGCTGACCTCACTGTGTTCCACAAATTTTCCTCTTCCAATCTGACTTTATAACTGGGATTAAGGATTAAAAAAATAAGGGCCGGTCATGGTGGCTCGTGCCTGTAAGCTTCAGACTATGAAGTGGCCGGGACCAAGGATGGCGGTTCGAGACCCACATGGGGCCAGTAGCGAGACCTAGTTGCAAAAAAAATAAAGCTGGGTGTGGTGGCGCGCTCCTGTAATCCCAGCTACCTGGGAAGCTGAGGCTGGGGATTACTTGAGTCTGTGGTACCCTGGGCAACGAGAGCCTGTAGTTCCATGGGCAAAAATAGCGAGACCTACTCTCAAAAAAAAAAGAAAAAAAAAGGATTAAAAAAATAAAAACAGTGATTTTCAGTAGTTTCATACTCTGTTATTTGGATTTAATTCTATGCTGTTGCTTGTTTTCTCCTAAAATGCCTTTGTAAAAGTATGAAATATAACCACTATTTATTAGTACTCATTTCTATCCTGCATATATTCCCTTTAATTATATTTGCTAAATAACTAGTTGTTTTCACAGTGATTGTGGCAAGGCAGTATACCGCTGATATTGATTGGTCTGCATTTGGAAATAACAGAACATTTGACTTTCTACCCATCTGTATTATTTGGTATATTCATAAAGCATACTCTCTTTGACATATAAATATAGGGGACTTCATTTATTTCTAGTGTTTTTATAACCACCCCTCCCTCAGCATTTTACTCTGCATATCAATGAATCACTATATATCTTTTAAATGTGTAAAAATATTCACCAGTAACCTCTAGTGGTGTTTGTCTTGTCAGTGGAGAATATCATTAGCAAGTCTTCATTTTTATGATTTTCAGAATGATACAATTGGAAATGCAGACTATTATGTTATTATCTTTCACTACAGTCATACCTAAGTATTTAAATATTAGCAAATATTTAATGTTATTCACTTTATATCTACTCATATTCCACATAAAATATTGCATTTATTTTTTAAATGCACTTTGAAGAGTTTATATTTCTATGTATTCCTTTTCACATTATGAAAGTGAAGTTATATAATATTTGTTATAAAAAGAAACTGTGATACTGGTGACTCCTGAAAAAAAATGCCCTGAAATTGTCTAATTTCCATTTCCTTCAATTTCTAAATTGGCTCACTGAGTTGTTTCAAAGTAAAATATCCATTTGTCACTTCATATATGTTTATAAACTCAAATCTAGCTGTATTTGAATATGTCATTTTCCTGCAACACTCTCAGTATTATTGATTTATTAATTAAATATTAATAATGCCGCCCTTAAGTTACATGCTTAAAGTGAATCTAGATAAAACCGTTGTTCATATGATTGCTTGCTAGTTATCTCACATAATTTCTTCTTGAGGTATTAATCCTTGTGAAGATCATCAGAATTCATTGCCTTTCATTCCGTTATGCAGTTGTCATTTACTGATGTCACTGAAAAATTCAGTACCTTGATTATCTTCTCCTTCTCCCCAACTCTTCTCATCATCATTGATGATATCAACCACTACATTAGATAGTCCATCTAACTTCTAATCCCTTCATTATCTTTATTTCTTTTAAAATGACAATCACTCTCATTTTTCACAAAATCTTAGAACCCAGTAAGCATGTTTATGTTTATACTTTGTCATTATCAACAAATGCCCCAAGTTATTCATTCAAATATGTTCTCTTTTATTTATAATAGTCAAAAACTGGAAAAAGTCCAGATAACTCTCAGAATTGGTGTAAACAAAATTCAGTATATCTACATGATGGAATATCATTGGAAAATTAAGATAAAACACTGATAGATAATGTTTCCCATTATATTGACTATATATGATAATGAACCATTACAGTGATTTTCAGAAATGTTGATGCTAGTCTAAAAAATGTATTCCTGTTCATTTACTCTAAATTAACTGAAAAATTTAGTCTTGTTTTTGAATCCATATATGATGTCACACATGTGATTAAAAATCTTCTCAACATTTACATTGTAAATCTTCTCAACATTTCCATTGTAAATCTTTAAACTTCAACAGTACACGAAAGCAGAATTATATATATATATATATATATATATATATATATATATATATATATGCACACACTCAAAAATCCTCACCATTGACTTAATGTTATGCTGCCAAAGAGAGAGTGTAGCATACATATGAGCATAGCAGACATGTATAATAATAGTAATCTCCATTCCTAAACTTCCTGTTAATATTTAGCATTTGTGATATACCTAATACACAGAATTCTAGATGACCATCAATTCATGAATTTCAAAAGTCTCAAAGCAAGTAAAGGTAAGCATGTTATATCTAAGATTAATTAAGTGAGGATACTGACAATCATGCTTTCTATTCAAACAAGAACTTAATTGAGGCATAGAATGGGAAACAGTGTTCCAAGAAAGATGATTGTCCAAGGAACTCTGACCTTGTCTTTTTTACTTTTGCTGTCTCACTCTTTACCTACAACTCACACTGAAAATGTTACCATGAAAGAAAAGAAAATAAAGTGGTATTTAATATTTCTGTACTAATCAGTAATCCAAAGATAGAAAACACTGCTAAAATGTGCAAATAGGAAGACTTTAAATAAAAGCTGTTGAGTTACCTTGAACGTTGTCTCTAATCTTCTGGGAAAATGAAATGTATATTGTAAGATAAGCTATGAAATTCCAATGATTCTCCATGAACTAAATGTTTTTACATTTATATAAAAACTAGCATTTCACAATATATAATGAACTATAAAATTATGCTAATTTTTAATTTTCAAATAGGAAATTGGAAAATAAGAAATGATACCAGACTAGGAAAGTGATATAAGCCAAGACAGAATGAACAGAACATGAGAAAAGCTTTTTAAAAAACCCTTAATGCAGCAGTGTTCTTAGTTTTTGTACAGTTTTTTTACAAGAGTATTTTCTGTTTTAATTTTCCACAAATTATGTAGCATAATAGCTGTACCTTTTTTGGAATCTTAACCTGAATAGGCTACCAAGTACAGGTTTCAGTCAATGAGTAAGCAAGTGATTGAAAACATGGATATGCATTTAAAAAAATAAGTGAAAGAATTCAGAGCATGACTTTTCAAATTTTGGCACTTTTACATAAGAATTTGTAACATATTTAGAGTGATTTTTTTTTTTTTTTTTTTGCTTAAAGCAATAGCATTTAGTTCCTGGTTATATTTCCAAGAAACTTAATGATGATTATCATCTATTAATTTATCTGCCTATCATGTGTCCATTTGTCTATCCATCTGTAGGGTTTTTGGTTAATTTGCATGGATTTGAATTTGAAATATAATATTTTAAGCATGATAAAATCTGATTTTAATCCTAAATCTAGAGACTTTGCTAATGTCACTACAGTCTATAGTTTCTGCCCCCAAACAAGAAAAAAATGAGAAAAGAGCTGCATCAACCATATGAATAATGTTTGAGAGTTTGGGATACTAGGGTCATTTGAATTTTCTGAATATAGTCATTCTAAAAAGTGCATTGTGATATTTTTCAATCATTGTTACGTTCTATTGCCTTCATATTTTGGACTAATGTATCTCTTCCTCTCTTCACAAGTGTCAATACTTAAAAATACTGGAGCCTGAACGTCTCTTCTTATGAACTCAACTTATAACACATAGTCCCTAATCCTCATTGATGAGAATCTGGGTCACCCCAACAAGCAATCAACTTAGACCAGCAGAATTAGTAGCTGGGGATGGTTTAAGGAGGCAATGATGAATGTCAGTTACAACCTTATGACCAACTGCAACATTGAGAAGGCTATAGATTATCTCACTAATATTCCTCTTATGCATTTGATTTTTTTCTATTACTATTAAAAAGGTTACAGTGAAACCTTTATATATGTATATAGGTGTACATATATATATATATAATATATATATCTACATAAATTTAAAATACACACACTCCATGATGTGATTATTAATGAGAAAGGAAAGTCTAAAAAAATAAAATTAGGTCAATTTGAAATGAACTTATAGTGCCTTCATATTGTGAGAGAACAAATAAATGGAATATTGAATGTAATTACCCATGAAATATCTGTGTTTAACAAATATTTTTCTTTTATTTTCTAGCATATTAAGTCAGTTTTATTATTTACAAATGAATACAATATGAATGATGCTAGGAACAGAAATTGCAAAAATGTTCCCAAGATAATTTATTACACATAAACTATATAATATCACATAATAAAAAGTCTTAATATGCAAAATTTAATATATTTTCTAATTATATTAATTATGTAATACATAAAAGAAGTATGTGATATATTTGATAAATTAACAGGCTATAAGTATAATGTCCTTTAGATGATTCTCAAATTACATATTTCCAACTTCACACTAGGAAAATAATTTCTGTATTTTAAAAATGTTGCTTGGAAAGAAGAAAAGAGATGTAATGTGTGTATTTGTTTTTGAAAAGAAAATGCAATTTAGTAATTTCCTAAGGCAACACATGTTCCAGAGAAAATATTGATTATCTTTCAAGGGTGTCACATTTCAAATGGCATGACCTTTAGCCCAGGAGCTTGAAATGATCACTCTTTTGGAAAGCATGGGCATTGATATCATGTTCTCCCACTTGAAGGCATATTAACCAGAATGATTCATCCATTTGTCCTATTTATTATGCAGCATGCATGCGCTTTTCAATAGTCTGTTTATAACCAATTACAACCTGGGAAATATTTGGAAATATTTTGATCAAAAAAACAAAAATATCATTTCTGCTTTAATTAAATTTATTTTATATTTTATTAATTAAACTACTTAAATATATGATTTACAAAAAGAAAGTTTATCTAACATCTTAATGGGGAGAATGCTATACAAAAATCTGCACTGCTTTTACCCATGCTTACTCAAACATTAAATTTTTATCTGCTGATTTCAGTGCTATGAATCTTGGAATAATTCTAAATTACACAGTCCAGGATAACAACACCAAAAGACTATTCAGTGTCAGTGAAAGTCATTTGTACATCCAATATGCAGAGGAGTGGTGAATTGAGACACAAATGTTGCTAGTGATAGGGAAGATTCAAAAGACAGGAAACCAATGAAGACAGAAAGCCAATGATAACTAACTTTTGTTTTAAATGCTCTTTTATAATCCACATCTTTTCTAAATTGCCCTCAATCTTCAGTTTTTGTAGAATTGATGCCTACTTTAAGTCAATGATAAGGTAAAATGCGATATTGCTTTCATAATTAAATTAGCTTGTATTTCATCATGTCTTGCTAGCATATGCTTTCAATTCCACCCTTCTCTCTTCTTTGCTTGGTAGGAAGCAAAATGTCATGAATCTTATAATCACAATGAACTGAATCCAGCTCAAAAGCCAGAAGACAAAACAGAAGTCTTCCTCATTAATCTGCAAGATGAAAAGCCAGATCTTCTAAGTCTACATTTAAACCAGTGAGACCCTCTACCAGGATCTTAACTTCTGACCCTACAGAAATTGTAAAATAATGCATTTGTGCTGTTTTAAGCAGCTGATTTTGTCATAGTTTATTACAAAATATGCAAAGCTAGTACAATAAAATGACAGTCTATGGTCTTCTCATTATGCTGACCACAGGAGAGGATAAATAAGATCTATTTCATGCAATGAAATCTGAAATAAAGAATAATTGGTAGTGAGAAATAAAAAAAGAAAACTTTTCAAGTCAGGAGTCTACCCAAGTAGACAGTATTTCATGATTGTACACCTAATTATGTTCTTTCTATTGTTTCAAATGCTTAAGGGGTTTTCATTCAGTTTTGCAGCAAATCAGTGGAAAGTTTCATAAAACCCTATATTGTATACTTAATCTAGTATACAAAAACTCTTTGTGATTCAGCCACATATCAGTTCTTTCAGGTCTGAGAAATATATCATTCATCTCTCAATAAGATCTCATATTTCTAACAACTAAACTGAGCGCTATTTTCTATACCAAAGAAACTTTTACTCATTTTTGTTATCTTTATAGCCAATCATTGCTTTCTCATGACTACTATCTATACCCTTAAGACTAGGTCATAGCTTCACTTTTAATGATGACAAGATTTTATATTTCTGTGATAGCTATTTAAGTCATTTTACTTCACAAAATCTAGGTTCCATCATCCAGTGTGAAGTCAATGTCAGATTTAGAATTTCTAAATTTCAAAAGATTTCTATTGACAACTCAAATATATGGATGTGTTGTAATGTTTAACTTGGCAATCAATATAGGTATATCTCCAGAAAAAAACTTCTTAAATAAATAAATCATTTTGAATATTTAAGGGCTTTTAACATATGTCAAAAATACTAAATACAAGGAAATAAAACTCATATCCTAATAGTCTAGTTTTCTTCCAACTCAGTGAACTTGCATGTTTATAAAATAGTATAGCATTTTTACTGTTCTATTTCTACAATAGTTACATCTGAGAATAATCCAATTCAGTATCTTGAGACTTGTGACTCTTAAACTGCACTTAATAAAAACTCAATTTAATGATTTTTTTCTATCATGCTCTATGTTAAGAATAATCTTTTAAATTCAGTTTTTTTTTCCAGAATAATGGTATGCCCACGTGGTGAGTGCTAAAATTAAGAAAACTCACTGACCTGAAAATACCACATTGAAAAATCCTATTTTTCTGAATAGTGTATTTGTTTTCTAAAATCCACTGACTAGCTACTGTTTGCTATCTTTTATACTGGAAAAAAGTAGCTATTCCAACAGCTGTGCCTTAAATAATTCTCTTTCCTTTTATACTCAGTTTAGTCTGAAGTGTATGGTTTTTCTTGACTTGATATTGAAATGTGCTGAAACAGCAGAAGTCAGCATTTACTGAGCCTTTCTCATCTCAGCATGCAATGAAAACATTCCTTTCAAAGGACCCATGGTGTTTATTATTTATTTTTATATCTTATCTATCATCCTAGCAAAAACCAAACACATTGGTATATAAAATTTTAAACATGCAAAATACAAGAACAGAAAAAAAAAACTCAAGAAGGAAAGGCAAATAAGAACAAAGTATATTCTGAGGGAGGGTGAACAATGAAGAAATATGATTTAAAAAAAGTAATCTTGGAAAAATAGATGAATAGTGTGAATTTTTAATTTTTAATGAGTCACCCTTGCTTATGACACTATTTTAAGAGATTAAGTTCATACTTGTTCAATTCTGCCTATTAACAAGAGAAAGTATATGATTATTAAAGAGTGTATAAAATTCTAAAATAATCAATATGTTTATATGTTACTCAAAATTCTGTCAGGGCTTTATACTTCTCTTTGGGCTGATATTTTCCACATTTGAAATATATGTGTACCATTTTCTGAAACTATAATCAGATATATTTTTCAAGATAGGATAGTTATAGATCGGTACAATTCCTGAAATTTAAAATTCATAATGAAAACTTTATTTAGAATTCTATAAACTATATAAAATATTTGGACTTAAGTCTAGAAAGTTCCTCTATGACTATTATAACAATTGCTACAAACTGTGTGACTTTATCAACACTTAGTTTTCTGAATGATCAAATGACTCAGTTGAGTTTCACTTGAGAGACTCATAAGACTAAGGTCACGAGTTTCATATGCTATATTTTTCTGTTGTCTCTGATGAAGAGTATGCCTTCAGATCAATACAAATTTTGACAGATTTCAGATTCCAGAACCATGTAATAGTTGGACTGAGGTACTGTTTCTTTCTGCACATTGACTGGAGATCATTATCAGTTTGTAGAGACTTCCTATGTACCCTGAATTACAACTCTTTTAATCTCAGAGCTGCAAAAGTATACTGTATCCTCCTAAAGTTTAACATTTCATTTACCTTCCTTCTGCTTTGTCTCTCCTCTGCCTCTTCTTCTGCCACATCTCTCTGGCTGAATCTTAAGCATTTTTTTCACCATTAAAAGAAAATTTCTACCATTAAGAACATATATATTTTATAATATTTACATATCATTCCAGCTTGATCACCTTTCCTTTTTAATAACGAAATGATTTCAAGACTTTTAAAGATACATTTTTAAATGAAAATAGTTGCTATTAAAAAATTGCATACCTTTTATAACTTATTTCAATCCTGATTCTAGGAGGGTGTTTTTAATTTTGAACTAGGCAGAATTTTAATTATTTAGCCAAATATCTTAGATTGTTTTTATTGTTTATATGACTCCCTCACAGAAAATTATTGAAATATCACCTCCAAACACTACTTCAATTAAAGCAATTTCACATTGTTTCTATTTCCTTCAAAATGTTAATTTAGATAGCTATTTTATTTCATTGATTTTTCAATCAAATTAAATAAAAATTCAAGTTACTCATTAATTTGATCATTGTAAAAGAACAAGAATCATATATTTATGAAGTAAGAATTGGAGGTATCATGATGTAAAAAATCTTTGCTTTCATTGAGCAACATTTTATTGTTGGAATATCAAAAATTACAAATTAAAGCATTAATAAAAGCTGATAACTGGAAGTTTAAGACTCATTTATGAATATTATGAAAATAAGAAAATATATACAGATGATTTTAGTGGGGTCATTAAAGGCAAAAATATCATGATCCAAAATATACCATATAGAGGTTTGCATTTGTGAGTTATTAGAGTGAAAATTAAATTTTAAATGATTGAAATTTTTAAATTTTGACAAGACAAAGTAAGTTTCTCTCTATATGTCACAGTAACACCTCTTTTATAAAATCTGTACCCAAAGTGAATCGTATTAGTGGGTGGGGTGAAAGATACCTCTGCACCCATAAACCTGCCCATAAACCTGCCTGATCTAATTTTGTTCTGCCAGCTGCTGTAAAAAAGACAAAACATACCCTAGTGCATAAGACCTTCAGTAGAAAGGACTTTAATACATTTGGTGTGTAATAGAAGAAAAGAAAAATACAGTTAAAATAATTTTTCCATGAAACACCCATTTACCTATCCACTTGTGGATAAATGCCAGGTTGGCACAAATCAGGGCCTTCTGGTGGAGCCCTATAGGAAAGGGGCAGAGGGGTCAGACAGGTCTGGAAGGAAAATAGAAAAATCAAAATACAAGTCAAGATAAAGGCTGCCATTGTCAGCCTCCCAATGGTCCCTCAACCATATCTCTTTTAATGTATCTCTTTTCAGGTAACTAAGTCCCTGGTGAAATTCCAAGTAAGAAGTAAATGTGGCATCTTCTTCACATGTCTCTCTTCTACAGCTGCCTCCTCAAGTCTTCTCCCTTTCTCTATTTTAGGGTTTGAAATCATCTCAACTCTACCCTTCCTTGAGTGGGACAGGGAACCTGAAACGTCCTCTTTTTTTGAATATCACAGTTATAGAATTGCTAACCTGCCTCAGAAATCTATTGCTGTGCTCTTCATTCTAGCCTTTCAAGATCTTGCTCCTTTTTATGCATTATCAAGTACTCTTTACACCTTTTTCTTTATTTTTCAAAAAAATTGGGAATCCATCATCTACTTTTATTATGATGAGTGCCTTTGCATGAATTATTTATTGGTGGACCTAGACTGTAGCATATAGACTCTTCTAATTTCCATTACAAAAGTGACTAATCCTTTGATGCTTTTAATTATTTTAACTCCATGTCACTCTAATGTCTACAAATCTACAATTGCACTTGAATTCATTGCACCCGCTTTTGAATCTATAAATTATAGCCAAAGTGGCAAAATCATTTGATAAATAGTATCACTGCCTAATTCTCCCAGTAAGCAAGGTCCAGTTATAGTACTAACCCAAAAGGGCCTTTGTGCATGAAAAATGTGATTGAAAACTGGTTCAGCATTTCACCAATTTGACAATTAGCAGTGTATTTTATACATATTTAATGGTGATGGAGAATATTACAATATAGAATTGTACTCTGTTTAATGCTACACTGAATTGTTTGAGAGTTACACAGACATTTTTCAAGAACATGAAATAAAAAATAGTAACACCTCTTTTAAAAGAAGCCTTCTCTGACTAATAAGACTACATTTTAATAGGTTATTTTATTATCTAATGGCTTGTGCAAAGAAATTATATGGATAATTATTTTTGCATTTTTTATGAATGAAATTATTTCATGAATTAATTTTATCCTGCACTACCAGTCATTAGAGAATGTTTTTTTTCATAATGGCTTCATTTTACATAGTGGGATCTGATAGCTCAAATTGTTAGACACTTTAACTTTATGAAAAGTAGATCCCCCTAAAAGTGAGTCTTGCTTTATATTTGCATATATACCTACCAGAGCTAGACTCGTTATACTATATTTGATATATTAGCCTGATATATTTTTTAAGTACTTGATGATATTTAGAAGTATCATTCATGCTCTCAGAGAGAATTCAGGCTTAACTGAAGTGTTATTATCTACTACACATTTAGTTGTTACATCAGTTTTGAACTAATAAATGCATCTTTCCTCTGTCCCTTTATGCATGGAAAAGATATGTAGCCACCAAAGCTAATGAAGGATTCATGGTCTAACATGCTAGTTTTCTCAATAAGAGGCACCTTTTTATTTAAGAGATGTATTAGGCTTTAAGAGAGGTTTACTCATGTTTAACATGACCCCTAATTTTTGCTTGCAAGGACTAAAAATACCTCAATATATTCATGTAAGCTTCTTTGGTCACTTAGAACACTCTCTTGGTTTTTTCCAAGCAAACTTGCTTTCTGGCAACAATAACATGTCCTAGATACATCTAATTTCTTTTCTGCCCCAAGTTATGGAACTACTTTGCAATGATAAGTTTAAGCAGTTTACAAATTGATATTATTGGAATTGTTTAAAAATTATTTTATTTCTAACACATAGAGCAAAAATAATGCAGGTAGAAATGTGTGTGTTTGCATATATGCACATGCATGATCATTTACATATACATGAGCTTCAAACAATGTGGAAGTTGAAAGACCTTTGTTACACAAAAACAGAAGAGAACCAGCTGTTTAGGTATCACTGGGAGTTGTTAGAAATGCAAAATATCTGGACCACACGTGCTTGGTTTAGAGCAGGAAAGACAATGCTTCTAGAAAAAATAATAACTACCATATCTCATGAAACACTTGGTAAAGTCACTAACTTAAGGGGAGAGGCAAGAAACACCCCAACGGGAGAAAGGTAGTGAACTATTCCAACCTACAGGCAAGCCAGTAAATCTAGAGAGTGAAATGCCATGAAGGGTGAACAGCAAACTCCCCCCCCCCCAACACACACACACCTTCTGCTAGGGCTGAGCATGTTGGGCAAACAGTAGGAATGACTTAGAAATTGATGTCAGTACCTATAAACCAATCCCCCCCCCCCGCAAGCACACATACCCGCCCCTTCACCCCAAGAACATCAGCACAGCACACTCTAGGAACGGGAGGACTGAGCAGCTTCCTGCACCACATTTAGGGCAGGCATACCCTACCTTGTCTTTCTTGTAGCTGTTCTCTGCTTGTGAAAGCAAGCAATCAGGAAAAGGAGAACTCTATCAGACCATGGCAATAGGGGACAGTAGTCATACAGTCATACCTGCCATTACTCCGACTATGGAGGCTGACAACCAGCGAATGAGAATCATTCCCCACCCAGGCTAATCAGGGAACAAGGACACCTGGGCTGTCAAGAAGCAAGTTTATTAGTACGGGTACTGACTCAGTGGATTCATATCCTGATGTTCTGGATGGGCTATCCTTCATGGTAGTACAAGATCTGATGTTACAAAAGCTAGAATGAAGAGGATTCAAGGAGAAATGGACTGCATGCCAGTAAACTGAGTCAGTAAGGTATGGATTATTTTTCTAGATAGTTGCTTATGTGGATCCCTAGATTGCATTTCTTAGGTTACTAGGCTTCAGCATACTTTATCATCACCTGGTTATCATATTTCAATTCTACCAAATGAGGACCTCCCTGGATATCGCTTCATTTCTCTCAGTGAACTTTGCTTTTGTTTCTGCTAAATATGTTTTTAGAATCTTTAATGGTCACATATACAAGATCCCGGAAACATCTAGGAAACCTAACACCTAGGAGATTAGATATAGAGGAACCCAATTCGGCATCACCTGGAAAATGGAAATTGTTTCAGAGAATCAAATTCTCTATCATGACAAGAATTGCTTGGAGTTTATATGTACTTTATATTGAGAAGAACCAGAATAATTTATTGTGTACATTCAATTTCATGTAAATCATAGAATTTATAGGTAGATCCATAGAGATCATTTAATTCAAAGACTTTATTATATTGTATAAGGAAATTGAGACCCAGAAGGGTTAAGCAATTGCTTCAAGGTCACATGGCTAGCTGGTTATAATTGCTTTAATAAGAATAGATTGCCCCAAGGTATTTAACTTCTAACATGTAACTTCTAGCATTTGAAAATAATGAAAAATTCAGCATGAAACTTAGACTTACATTAATATTATATTTCTGTAGTGGGTATATAAATAGAAGCAATATCATAATGAGTAATGTAGAGGAAAGTCAAAATAATATTTTTAAACTAAAATTTTTAAACTTAGTTTGAAAATTACTATATAAATGCATTAGATAAAGATGTACAAGTTAGTTGTTTGTTACAGCTGTAATGCCAAAGTAACACAAGCTGGGTGTAATGTACAGAAATATATTTTCTCACAGCTCTGAAAGACAGAAGTATAAGATACAAGTGTCATTGGGGTTCATTGAGTCTGAGAGCTGTGAGGAAGATCTGTCCCTTTTCTAGAGTGCCTGGGGCTTGCTGACTTGTCGAGAGAGGCATAAACCCTATATCTGGCTTCATCTTCATCTGATTTGTGTGTGTATGTGTCCAACTGTCCTATTCTTTCAAGGAAAACAGTCATATTAAGGTCACATTCTACAATAGTGATGGTTAGGAATTCAATATATGAATTTTAGGAAGACAGCACTCAATACTCAATACACAATACAAAATACTAGTTTTAAATCTTTTTTACAAAAATAGTTAAAATTTAAATTAGCTAAAGTTTAAAATAGTTAAAGTTTAAATTTGAAATTCTTATCAGTAGCTGCTACAACAAATTGGAATCAAAACATTCTTGGAGTAATAACATTTTTGAGTATCTTATTTAAAACTATCCATATTAGGAATGAGAAAATTATTAAGTTTTTTAAAAAATTATATTTTTATCATTTTTACTTATTTTTATTTAATTACTCATTATATAAATTACATATATATGTACATTTACCTCTTTATATTTCCCAAGGTTCTCCCACCACCCTGTCTCTTATGAACCATCACCTTAATCTCTTGTGCCCTTCCTTCCCCCAATTTCACCCCCTTGCCTCTCTTGCTCTATGCTTCAGTTCTATTGAAAGTTTTGATTGTCTATTGTTTGTTTGTTTTCCCTGTATCCCACATGTAGGTGAGACAATCCCATTTTTCTCTTTTTCTTTCTGGTTTATTTTGCTGGCATGATTTCTTCTAAGTCCATGCTATCACAAGCATGCTATCACACATGCTTCAAATTTGCCATTTTTAATTGTTGGGTAATATTCCATTATATAAATTTTAATTGCTGGGTAATATTCCATTACATATATTTAATTGCTGGGTAATATTCCATTTTATATATATAATATATATATATACCATAACTTTTTGATACACTTTTTGATAACTTTTTGTCTGCTTTTGGGAAGTTGGATCATTTCTACATCCTGACCATTGTAAATATGCTGCAAAAAACATTCAAGTATAGGTGTCCTTATGTATTAGTGTTGTTGTATGCTTTCTGTAGAGTCCCAGACCCAACTCAAAATGGATAAAAGACTTGTATGTAAGACCCCAAACCATAAAATTCAAAGGAAAAATATGTGTAAAACACTTCAAGATCTACACTTACGAAGCCTCTTTCAACACATCTACAGATGCTAAAAAAAAAAAAAAAAATGAAGAAAAACATAAACAGCTGGGGCTACAGAAAATTAAAATGTGTCTGCAGCCGGGCATGGTGGCGCATGCCTGTAGGCAGCCTAGGAAGCCATGGCCTGGGGCCAGGGATTGCGGTTCAAGTCCCTCTGGGAGCACATAGTGAGACCTGGTCCCAAATAAATAGCTGGGCGTGGTGGTGCACGCCTGTAATCCCAGCTACCTGGGAAGCTGAGGCTGGGGATTGCTTGAGTCTTTGGTACACTGGGCAACATTAGCCTGCGGTTCCACAGGCAAAAATAGCAAGGCCTAGTCTCAAAATAAATAAATAAATGTGTCTGCATAGCAAAAAAGACAATAACCAAAACAGAAAACAAAACAAAACAAAACAAAAAACCACCCAACCGAATGGGAAAAAAACTTGTCCTCTATACAAATGACAAGAGTCTGATAACAAAGAAACACAATAAACAAACAACTTAACAAAAACAAAACAAAAGTCCTGTCAGAAAATGAGGAAAACAACTAAAAAGATTCTTCTCCAAAGAGGAAATTCAAATGCCTAATAGGTATATGAAAAAAAAAATGCTCAGCATTACTAATAATCAGAGAATTGTAACCAAAACCACAGAGAGATACCATCTTATACTAGTTATAAAGGTCCAAAAAAAAAAAAAAAGAACATGTAACAGCTAGTTGGTTTGGATATGGAGAGAAAGGAATACTCTTACACTGCTGGTAGGATTGCAAGCTGATATAGCTACTATGGAAAGCTATGTGGAGGACCCTCAGACTACTGAAAATGGAACTACCATTTGATACAAAATTATATATTTTTTAATTTATCTTTTAGTATCTTTATATATGAGAACAATATATTATCAAGCAAATGGAAACCAAATGGTATTAAATTATATAAAATTCAAGTTTTTCAACAGAATAAGTTTTAATGTGACACTTCGAAGTTTTTAGTCTAAGATGTTGTCTTTCTATAATAATTATAACAATCAAGAAACTTTATTTCTTTGGCTATAACCTTATAACATCAACATTCACATATGTGGGGAGGAACTGAGGAAACATCTATTAAGTAATAATGAATAGGTGACAAATTCTGTACGCATTTTCCTAAGGTCTTTTAAGAGAACACACCCACTCTCTCTTCCTTTATAATAATATCTAATCTATATCTAAATCCATTTTAATTTGACTTAGCAAACTTTTCCCTCATCCACTCTGTACAATCAGTAATTACTTCAAGAATCTTATAGTGCTTCTTGTTCCATCAGTTACTTAACCCTCAGGTTGTCTTTATGTTAGACCTGGGCTGACTTTTTAAAAACTAAATGTGATCATGTCACCTCCTGATCAATTTCTTTAAGACTCTCTAGTATAACTTCCAGAATGGTATAATGCTAAATAGAAAACATTAGTATTTATTAGGTGAATGGGTTTGATTTTAGATAAATTTATTTAGCCTTAAAATAAATCAAATTCCTCACCTATGTAACTATGATCAGAATTGTCTGCCTTCTAAGGTTGTGGTAGGGACTAAGACACACATACACACACATACATACATATATAGATATAGATATGTCATTGAGCACTATAAACACCATCAACCATTATTGTTGTTATTGAAAAGTTCATGTGTATGTTTGCTAAAAAGATATAATCAATAACTTTTTGTGTTTTACCAAAACAAGTTTAATATCAGACCTTTTTCTGAGATCACAACTTCCCTGTTTATTGAAGTTGGTTCTATTGTATTCACTCTTCGGCCTTAATTATTACTGACTCACATTCACTGTAAAAAGTATTCCAGTTTTAGTAATCCTGTATATGTTGATCTTATTTATATTCTTAGTTTTCCATTCCACAAAGATTTAATGTATGTATCCTTAGGAATTTAAGTGTAATTTATTAGTTAGGGATGATATATGATAAACAACTTCAAAGTGAGTCCACCTAATCTACTCTATTCCATTCTTAAGTCAGAAATTATAGTTGCAATTAAAACATATTTTGAGTCTGGTACTCCTTGTATTCTATTTACTATTCAATATCTTTATAGAGTCTCATTAATTTAATTCTCACAATAATTCTGTTAGGAAAATGTGAATCTAATTTTTGCAAAAAAGAACTAAGTTCAAATAATTTAGTTTCACAAATACTCCTTTGCAATGTCAGCATTTCTTCCCAGTTAATTGACCCCTGAGTCTACAAGACTATTGTACTTTACTCTATTACACTGTGCAGCATAACTTAGCAATTAATGCCCCCAAACTCCAAGTGCTGGCTACATATGTCAGGATACTCTCCAAATTTGACCTCACCTGCCTTTTCTTATTCTTCAA
>PVHY01016320.1:0-33984 GCA_004024945.1 Uropsilus gracilis | reverse complement strand
TTGGGAATAAACCTAACAAAAAACGTGAAAGAATTATACAAAGAAAATTTTAAAACACTACAAAAAGAGATAGAAGAAGACGTAAGAAAATGGAAAGACATTCCCTGTTCATGGATTGGAAGAATTAATATTATCAAAATGACCATCTTACCTAAGGCAATATATAGATTCAATGCAATTCCAATAAAAATCCCAATGACATTTTTTAAAGAGAGAGAACAAAAATTACTGAAATTCATATAGAATAACAAAAGACCCCGAATATCCAAAAGCCTCCTGACCAGATAAAAAGAGAATGGAGGTATTACAATCCCAAACTTTAAACTATACTACAAAGCCATAATAATTAAAACAGCATGGTATTGGTACAAAAACAGACAGATCAATGGAACAGAATTGAGTGCCCTAAAATAAAACCACACATCTATAGTCAACTAATCTTTGATAAAGGTGTGTAAAACTTACCTTGGAACAAGGATAGCCTCTTCAATAAATGGTGCTGGGAAAATTGGATTAAGACATGCAAAAAAATGGACCAAGAAATCTCCCTTACCCCATGTACAAAAATAAACTCAAAATGGATAAGAGACTTAGAGGTCAGACCTAAAACCATAGCATACATAGAGGAAAACTTGGGCAAAACTCTCCATGAACTACAGTTCAGAAATCCCTTTCTGGAAACATCTGCAGATGGCAAAAAAATGAAGGAAAACATAGACAGATGGGACTACATCAAACTGAAAAGCTTCTGTACAGCAAAAGAGACAACAGAAAAAACTAAAAGATGTCCAACCGAATGGGAAAAAAATCTTTGCCCTCCACATGAGCGACAAGGGTTTAATAACGAAGATCCACAAGGAACTCACACAACTAAACAAAAGCAAAACAAAAAGCCCAATCAAAAAATGGGGAGAAGAACTAAAAAGACACTTTTCCAAAGAGGAAATACAAATGGCCGACAGGCACATGAAAAACTGCTCAACTTCGCTAGTAATAAGAGAAATGCAAATCAAAACAACAATGAGATACCACCTTACGCCAGTAAAAATAGCCCACATCCAAAGAACAGACAACAAGAATTCCTGGCGAGGATGTGGAGAGAAAGGAACACTACTACACTCTTGGTCGGAATGTAAACTAGTCCAACCACTATGGAAAGCTGTATGGAGGACCCTCAAGCTAATGAAAATGGAATTACCATTTGACCCAGCAATTGCTCTCTTGGGAATCTACCTAAAAGAGACCTATATGTGGGTACAAAGGGACACCTGTGCTCGGATGTTTACCGCAGCACAATTTATAATTGCAAGGACATGGAAGCAACCTAAATGCCCCAAAACAGATGACTGGATAAAAAAATGTGGTACATATACACAATGGAATATTACTCATCAATTAAAAATGACAAATTTGATGAATTTATGGAAACCTGGATGTACCTAGAAGAAATCATTCTAACAGAAACGAGCCAGATAGAAAGGGACAGAAACCAAATGGTCTCACTAATATATGGTCAACCAAATGAAACTGCACAAGGGGAGAATGGGGACCAGCTGGAGCGGGTGGGAAGGGGAGGTGGTGGGTGACCCCCAGGGATGGAAATGATGTGAAATATATATAAATAAATAAATTAAATTTTTTTTAAAAATAAATAAATAATAAATAAAACACCAACTGTTCCCATTTGTATATTTAGTTAAAATCTTTGCTTTCTTTATTCTGTTTTAAAATTTCATAAATAGACAAACAAAAAGAATCTAAGAATTCACACTCTCTTGAGTGTCTTAAATTGAAATGAGCCTTACTTCTGCTCCTCAAAGAACCCTGAGAGCCTTTATCAGTTCTAGCATAGTTCTGTTCTTAACAGCCAGATGGTGACTTTGTCTTAGGCCCACAGTTGGTACAGTAAGTATGAAGTAGGTTTCACAACAAATTTGATGTCCAACAGGTCACCCTATAAGCAGGGTGGGAAGGCAGCCTAAGATGCTTAGATCGGACCTCTTTCTTTCTTGTTCTCCTATCCAAGTTGTCGTGGTAGCTCAGCACTCGTTCATGAATGCCTCCCATATATCTTGATCCATTATCAGGCCTTGGAGGATTGGGAGACCAGCAGCTCAAAGATTCAACTCTCAGGTTCCTTGTTCCCAATTCCAAAAATATCAGATCCCCTTGACTCTCACACATTTATCCTTTAATCTCTTCTCCAAGCTCTGAGCTCCTCTCCAAGAGCAGAGTCCCATGAAGTTCCACATACCAAAAAAAGATCATGCTTCCTGTCTAAACTCCTTTAATCCCCATGAAAAAAAACTATGAATACTGATGAAGGGATCATCAGCCACATCCTGGCATGATGAAGTTGGGGTTTCCCCACCTGGACCTTGAAACAATAACATATGAAAATTAAATCAGTATAATAATGCCCAAGCACTACTTGAGATTTACAATTCCCTAAGCAAAAGGGAAGTAAAGTTCTACTTACTGGCTGCATTTCTACACACACACACACACACACACACACACACACACACACACACAATAATAATGATAATAATAATAGGATAGAAATATTAAACAACAGTTCTTCTCTTAGCATAAGATATGGGTAACCATATTACTTTACATTTTTTTATATTTCTCAAATATATACCTGTAAGTATTCGCTAATTTGGTAATATAGAAGGTAGAGTGGAAAAATATCAAGTATCATCTCTGGGATAGAACTAAACGCTTGTACTTATGCCATAGATGATACTTTCCTGACCTAGGTAAAAGTGATTAATAAGGGTTTCACAAGGAAACGAGATAAATGGTTTTTTGCAAAATTTTCTGGAAATATTGGGATAAATTTGTTAGAAATAGTAAAAAGCAACATTTCTTATTCTCAAAATGTTGTGCCTAATTTTCTCTGTGCTATAGAAAAGCCAGAGTAATTGATTCTTAACTGTAATATTTTCTTTAGTTTAAGCAACAGAAAAACTAAGTTAGAATTTACCTATTTCATTGAGATGAAATTTACTCTACTCTTATCAAATCATCTTTATTTTAATATCATCACTATTAAAACAATGAAATAATGAAAAAGAAATAACTTAATGAGTACTTATTATGGACCAAGTATATGTTAGATAGTTAAATACATTATATTCTTTGTTTTACTAATAACCCATGATTTTTACTTTACAACTGAATGAAGGGAAGCTTAATATTAACTTTATTAAGGTCATATAGCTAATAAATAGAAGTGGCATGATTCAAAACAGATTGTTCTGATTCAGAGTTTTTCCTGGAAACCAAAATGAAAGCAAATAGTATATAAATAGCAACTTATTTTGAGATTAGTCCAAAAATGAGATAGGGGGTCACTTAAGACATTTTTGCTGTGATAATATTTTGGATTAAAGTTTTAGGGCAAATACTACTTATATGCATATCTTTTAATCTTCAAAATTAAAAGGACAACAAAAATAAGAATAATTAATATTTCTTATTTAGTTTTCAGCATTTTATCCTAGGCACTGTTGCAAGCACTTCAATGAACTAATATTTTTGTCCTCTCAGTAGCACCATTTGATAAGTACTATTGAAAGTGAGTGCAAAGAAGAACCAAAACTAAACTGGCAGAGGTATGGGACTGATAGCTAAACCCAGCACTCCCTAGGTTCTTCCATCCACATGTACAATTGCAAGACTACTCAAAATAACAACAGCAAGATTTATTTACAAACGAGGAGAAAAACCAAAAGTCTCTAAGACCACAAGTGTACAGTTCTCTTACCAAGTTACTATCCAGTTTCAAAGTCCTAAAAAGCTTCCAGATGATATCTTCTTGCCACTGCAGACCTAAACAGACATTTATAAAGAAACATGTGTCTCAAATGGTGTCTTCTTTTGATGTGCTCTGAGTCTGGCTATGCCCAGGTATGTGCAGGCAGATTACATTCGAACTGTGTGGACTCTCAGTTTTTGCCCTCCCAAATAAAAGGAAAATTTTAGATAATCATAAGTAAGTATCTAAGGCTTTTTATTTGTCATGGTGTAGCTGGGAGATATTCAAAGAAAGGGGAGGTTCCATGTTCTCTGCTCCACCCTAAGGAAGGGTGGACCTAAACAGTTCAGAGAAGCTGGAAAAGAAGACAAGGAGGAGGCTTGG
This sequence comes from Uropsilus gracilis, assembly GCA_004024945.1. NCBI lineage: Eukaryota > Metazoa > Chordata > Mammalia > Eulipotyphla > Talpidae > Uropsilus > Uropsilus gracilis. The sequence goes on along the minus strand of PVHY01016320.1, from coordinate 29,834 downwards.
AGGAAGCATGCATTACAGAAAGACATGTGAGGAAGCCACAATTTTTTCTTGGCCTTGTCCTTGTACCAGGAGCTTTGGGAACATGAAAGGAGTTAGTAAAAGAAACATGGCTGACAATGGCAGCCTTTATCTTGATCTCTTCCAGACTTACTTGGCCCCCTTCTGTCCCTTTCCTATGACTCCATACCAGAAGATACCTTAGGCTATGAAAAGCTTTGGGACCTCATCTGCTCTGCTATGAGACACATCTGTTTGGGTGAGCATTTATTCATAAGATGATAGGATACATTGGGTGCTTCATGGGGTAACAATTTTAACTATAGTCTCTCTTTTCTTTTCATCGCACATTAATTATAATAAAGTTCTTTTCCACTGAATGTCTTATACACTAAGAGTTTGTTTGCATTTATATGGCAGATGGCAGAATCCATTTAGAGTGCCAAGGTTTGGGGATACCAGGTTGCCCCTCAGTCTGCCCACTTAAATTTTATACTCAAATTTTAAATATGGTTTACTTTTAAGTATTTTTCTACTTATTATAAAACTTTGTAATCATGAAGATTAGCCTAAGGGAACTGACAGTACTCTCAAAAATACAGATTTTTTTCCTTGTAACTAAAACTAAAAACTGCAGGGCTTAGTGAGAAATTAGAATGCAAATAATTGCCAACAGAGTCTTACAACATGGGATTGAATAACTAAGAATGGTTAATATTTTTTCTATCAAGTTTTAATATTTTGCTTTATTTACAGAAAGATTCTCCTTAAACAGTGATGATCTGCAACAATGATAACTCATATCTTTCCATGAGAAACATTTGCTTCAGCCATTCTAAAATATAAAAACTAATAGTAAGTACTGGTACTTCTTGGCAATATGTTTCTTGGATAGATTCAATAAGACCCCCTTTTCCTCTATAACACTAAAACAAAACCTCACTCTTCCAATGGGTTTTATCATAACCTTGTCTTTTAAAAAGTAAATCTGTTCTTGCCTCTTTTTAAATCAGTGTGGTCTTGCTACTGCTAACATGGGCTGGGACAAACCTGATGAATGGCAGGGTTTAAAGGGCCGGCTTCTCCTGTCTGTAATTAAGGTTTCTGCTTATGTTTAATTAAGTTTTCTGTCTTTTTATCTGTTTTCAATCTCTGTACATAACTACTCTGCAAGTACTTCTGAAAATTTGAAAGTGTCCTCATTCTGAAGCCTGGAAAGAATCCTATACTGTCCTTTCTAATACTTACTCTGTCAAAAAACAGAATGGAATGGAGACCTTGACTTCATAATGTTTGGGTAAAATCTTATCATGTAAGAGAGTAGACTGTAATCTTTATTTCTAACTTAACTTTAAAACTCTCCAAACTTTCCCAAAGATCATAATGTTCTTCATTGCTCTTACTCAGGACACTTCCTGTACCTGACAAAGTGAGAGACTGTACTGATAGCGTTCTAAACTAAAATTAAGCCACTATCCTTGCCCAGCAGGCAAGTTTAGGAGGCTTGAATGGATAAAGGAAGTGAATGAGATTGCCCTGGAAACTCAAGCCACTAAGCTGATGATCCAGGTATACACTTATAAATTAAAACTAAATATGTCTGTATTCCAGACCATCCCACAATATGTTGTATCTATTAAAAGGACAAAACACAATCCCAGTCATATTCGGAAGTCAAGCCCATGCTTATTAAAAAAAATGGCTACAGTCTTAGGGAGATTTTGTAGAAATTTTGTAGATTTTGTAGAGATTTTGTAGAAATAAGACTATGTGAAAGTGAAAGAATTCACCAGAGACAGAGTGGAGAACAGAAAAGTTAAACATATTGAAATACTCAGCTGCAAGGAGCAACAGGCGAAATGGGAGCAATTTGCAGAAAGAATTTTAGGTTCTCTTATACTCTGCTTTTCATTGTCTTTCTAATTTGGGGCACCAGTTTCCACCAGTTATCTGCTGGCATATCTGCTCTCTGGTGCTGGTCTTTGACACAGAGGCATGTTCTGGCATGTGCATTTCTGGAGTTAGGCTAGTTTTCCTAGTCAAGGTGGTGTTATGGACCTTTCCCCAAGGCAGTCTTATCAATTCTTTTATCTATTCAAACCTCCTAATTTTGTCTACAAAGAAGGAATGAGGGTTTAGTTTTTAATTATTAAATGGTACCCATACAAATTTGGGATCTGATAGAAAAAAGGTATTCATTATAGTGTTTCATGCTTAAAATAAGAGCTTCTCTGTGGATTTACTGATGCTAAAAATCCCTATACAAGATCCTTCAGGACACAATTTCTAAAACCTCTGTATAGATCTCTGATCTTCCTACATGAAATTCCTTTTCAAAAGAAAAAAAGAGAATTGTCCATGATCCATGTAGTGGCATCCAAAAATAAGTGAAGAACAATCCAGACCATACCAATTATTCTATCTTTAATTAACTTAGTCTTTCTCCCACCTCTACCAATATAATACTTACGAAAAACTGACCATAAAGCTCTTCCTTAAGAGTTACTTATATTCTGTATTTCTATATATCTATAGAAAATATGTTTCCTCTGAGAAGTAGGAAACTATTCAATGGGATTCCTTCCTCCTATTAATATTGACTTTCCTGGGGCTCCTAGACACTGCTAACTTCTCACTCTCCATTTTGAACCTTGAATACTCAAACTGTATCTCACTTTCAAATTTGTTTCTGCTAGCTTTACTGGGGAGAGGGGAGTGATAGGAAGGGGTACATCAAATATTTACTCCTGGGATAAATTCCACTTGGTCATGGTGTATTATCTTTTCAATGCATTTTTAGATTCTATTTGTTAGGATTATGTTAAGCATTTTTGCATTTGTGTTCATTGGCAAGATTGTCCTGTAGTTTTCTTTCTCTGTGTTATCTTCGTTTGGTTTTGGTATTTGTGTGATGGTGATTTTATATACGCATTTGGTAGTATTCCTTCTTTTTCTATTTTTTTGAAAGAGTTTTTATAAGATAGGTACCAGTTCATCTCTGAATGCCTGGTAGAACTAATTTGTAAATCCGTTTAGTCCAGGGCTTTTGTTTGGGGGGAGGGTTTTGATTATTGTTTCAATTATGCTACCTGAGATTAGTTTGTTTAGGTTTTCTGTGTCTTTTTTATCCAGTTTTGGATGGTTGTATAGTTCTAAAAATTTGTCCATCTCATCGAGGTTGCTGAACTTGTTTGCATATAGATGTTCATACTCTTAGATATTATCTCTTAATTAATATTTAATTATTTCTCTGCTTTCATTTATGATTCTATTTATTTGCATTTTCTCCCTTCTCTTCTTTGTGAACCTGGTTAGACAGGTTATATACTGATGGTGAGAATGCAATCTGGTTCAACCACTATGGAAAGTTATATGGAAGACCCTCAAGCTACTGAAAATGGAATTACCATTTTATTCAGGAATCCCATTCTAAGAATGTACCCAAAGGATACAAAAACACTCATTCAAAAAGACACCTGTATGAATATGTTTATTGCAGCACTATTTATAATAGCCAAGAGATTGAAACAACCCAAATGTCCCAAAACAGATGAATAGAGCAGAAAGCTGTAGTATATGTACACAATGAGATAGTATTCTGTAACCAAAAAGGACAAATTTGTAGCATTAGTGACAACATGGATGGACCAAGAAGGAATCATGTTAACAGAAATAAGCCAGAAAGAAAAAGAGAGATACTGGGTGATCTCACCTATACGCAGTATACAGGAAAACAAACAAAAGAAAATGTAAAATGTAAAACTGTCATCATAACTGAAGTATACAGCAAGAAAGGAGGAAGGGGTAAAATCAAGGAAAGGATGGGCACAAGAGATTAAGATGATGGTTCATGAGCGACAAGGTGGTGGGAGAACCTTGGGTTGTACAACACCATATATATATGCAATCATCAATCATTTTTTTTTAATTCTTACTCCTTGATGAGATGTCATATCCTTGATACCATCTATCTCTCCTTCCAGATCCAGCAACACTAGTTAGTTCAAGGGTTAGAATAAAGGAGATAATAGTTTAGATCTTTTGTTTGGGGAGAATTTTGTCCTGCTCCAACATCAAGTCACATAAGTTTGACCTTCCTCTTCAATTCCTCAAAAGATGTTGGGTTTGATATGAGATTTAATGGAAGCCTAGATTAGAATATTTGGGCTAGAGGCATTATAAGACCAGAAACTGAAAGTGGGGTAAAAGTGATTAATATAAGCATTAGATCAGTTACAGAAAATAAATCCATAGGCACAGGAAATCCTGAAGTGCACACTGCTGTAGGATATATCTACAAGTGCTGACTTGAAGTGGGAATATGGAGATTAAGGTCCATGGTAGAAAATCACCAGTACTTACAAATTAACCCAATCACATCCTTAAAATTATTAGCTTAATAATAGATTAAAAATTCTACAAAAGAATAAATTCCCAAAAATAAAAATACCATATCAAAATAATCACTGTACTGGCAAAATGCAGTTCTCTGCACATGACTACCCACCTGCTTCTATGCATGCTTCTCTTTTAACAAATGTGTTCCTCTCAGAGGCAGCTCTTTGCCCACAGGTGTTTGTGAAAGTGGAATCTCCTTTCCTTCTTTTCTAATCAACCTTTTGGTATATAAACAAGAATCTTTGTCTTCTTGGCAAACTCTTAGCATGCTAGCGAAAGGGGAAATCTACTGAAACTTTTCTCAGAGGAATTGTGAAGTCTCCACCCACTGAACCTAACATTTCATCAGAATGATATGAACTACTATAGATTTACTGATGACCATCAACCCTTAATTATTTCCTTCAAATAGAAGGTACATTGCCTGATATATATTTGAAAAAGATTTGAAAACTTAGGATGGAGTCATCATAAGACAAGAAACTGGAAGTAGGAGTAGAAATAATGAACATAGTTGTTAAACTATAGAAATAAAAAATCCTTAGGTAATAATAAATCCAGAGGCACAGATCAGAGGTGGGAATATGGATGTTGAGGGTCATTGTAGAGAATGACCAGGTCTTACAATCCAGTTTAATCATACCCTAGAAGTAATTCATTTAATAATAGACACTAATTCCACGAAGGAATGAACCCCTCCCAAAAAGACAATGTATCAGTACATTCCCTCCCAAAAAGACAATGTATCAGTACATTCCCTACTGGGAAAATAGAGCTTCCTCTGAAGACTGCTTTTCTTTGTCTATGCAGGTACCTCTTTTAACAAACCTGTTCCTTTCAGAGGTCCTGGGACACTGGTCCTGCAATTTCAGGTGAGGGCTTACCAGATAAGAAAGCCCAACAAAAATCTGAACATTGTATTGAAAACACAAAATTGCAGAAAAAGTGGACAGATAATAAATAAACAAAATAAAAATGTGAGATTACTACCAACAAAAATATAATTGGGGAATACTACCAAAGGACCACAAAAAACAACCACCACCACAACAACAAAACACACCAAAAAACGAGCAAACAAAAGCAAATGGAAATAGAAAGTGCAACAGCTAACTACTTTTCCAACTTCAGCAAAAGACAGAGTTAAACAGAGGGGGAATGGTCAGGGAGGGTGGGGGGGGGTGAATCCCGGTAAAATAAATAAATAAATTAAAAAAAAAAAAAGACAGAGTTAAACACAATATTGGGGAAAATACTCTAAAGACCATGCCAACCAATACAACCAATACAAGTTCTATACAATGCACTGATCAAATCCAAAAACAAACAACAGGAAAATGAAGAGCTGCAAATCTTTAAGCTAGCCCTTTTCAGGACCTATTTCACCTCTGAAGGAAAGTTAATCCCCAGAAACTAATAATGATGACCTAGAAGAAATGCCATATCTGTCAGAGAAGGAATTCAAGCTCAGTATGACAAAGGTACTCAAATAGTTAAGAGAAGACCTCAATCTCAAATTCGCAAAACATACAAGCACAGGTGTCCCTTTGTACCCATATTGTCTCCTCTGGGTGGATTCCCAAGAAGAGTGATTGCTGGGTCAAATTTTCACCACCAGTGTAAGAGTGCTCTTTTCTCTACACATTCTCAACACTTGTTACCTGTTTTTGTTGTTGTTTGGTTTTGGTTTTGGTTTTTGATGTGGGCCATTCTTACTGGAGTAAGGTGGTATCTGATTGTGGTTTTGATTTGCATTTCCCTGACTGCTAGTGATGTTGAGTCATTTTTCATATGCCTGTTGACCATTTGTATTTTTTCTTTGTAGAAACATCCTTTTAGTTCTTCATGTTTTGCTTTTGTTTAGTTGTGTGAGTTCTTTGTGGGTCTTCATTATTAAACCCTTATCATTCTTGTGGAAGGCAAAAATTATTTCCCATTCGGTTGGGCTTCTTTTTGTTTTTTCTGTTCTCTTTTGCTGTACAGAAGCTTTTTAGTTTGATGTAGTCCTGTCTGTTTGTTTTCTTTCAATTTTTTGCCATCTGTACATGTGTCCAAAAAGGGATTTCTGGGTTGTAATTCATGGAGGGTCTTGCCCAAGTTTTCTTCTATGTATATTACGGTTTCAGGTCTGACATTTAAGTCTTTACTCCATTTTGAATTGGTTTTTGTACATGGTGTGAGGGAGTTGTCTTGGTTCATTTTTCTGCATGTGTTAGTCCAATTTTCTGAGCACCATTCATTGAAGAGGCTATAATGTGTTTGGCAGCTTTCCATCTTTCTCTATTTTTTGGAAGAGTTTTAGTAGTGTAGGTGTGATTTCATATTTGAGTGCCTGGTAGAATTCATTTGTAAAGCCATCTGGTCCTGGGCTCTTGTTTTTAGGGAGAGTTTTGAAGACTGCTTCAATTTTGCTGCTTGTGATTGGACTATTTAAGTTCTCCATTTCTTCTTTGTTCAATTTTGGGTAGTTTATTTTTCCAAAATCTGTTCATCTCATTCAGGTTGTATATGTTTCCATATAGATGTTCATAGTAGTCTCTGATTACCGTTTGTATTTCTTTTGTGTCTGTAGTAATTTCTCCTCTTTCATTTGTGATTCTGTTTGAGTGTTCTCTCTTCTTTGTGAACTTTGCAAAGCATTTATCAATTTTATTTATTTTTTCAAAGAACCAGCTCTTAGTTTTGTTAATCATCAGGATGGTCTTTTTGGTTTCCAGGTTATTTTTTTTTTCTTTCATTTTTATTATTTCTTGTCTTCTGCTGGGTTTTGGCCATTTTTCTAATTTTTCAAGTTGGGAGAAGAGGTTTTTTCCTTTGGATAGTTTCTTGGTTTTTGATATGGGCCTGTATTGTTATGACTCTTCCTCTTAGATATGCTTTTGCTGAGTCCCAGACATTTTGGAATGTTGTATCTTCTTTGTCATTTGTTTCAAAGTTGGTTTTAATTTCTTCGATTACCCATTCTTCATTTAGTAGCATATTGTTGAGTCTCCATATAATGGATACTCTTCATGCTTTCTCTTCCTTGTTAATTTCTACTTTGATGTCTTTATGATCTGAGAAAAAAAGTTGGTATGATTTTAATATTTTTTGTATTTATTCAAGTTTGCCTTATCCTAATATGTGGTCAATTTTAGAGAAGAAACCATGTGCATTTGAAAAGGTGTATTCCTTTCCTTGAGGGTGCAGTGTCCTATAGATCTCTATTAGGTCCATTTGGTCTAGGTCTTCCTTTAAATCTTTTGTGTCCTTGTTTAGTTTCTGTTTTGCTGATCTGTCCGTTGGTGAGAGTGGGATGTTAAAAGTCTTCTACTACGTACATATGTGTTTTTGTCAATATTTGTTTTCAGTTCTGCTAGTAGTTGTTTTATGAATCTTGGTGCTCCCTCATTTGGTGAATATATTTTAATAATTGTTATATCTTTTTGGTGGGTTGAACCCCAAACCATTAGGTAGTAACTGTCTTTATCCTTTGTCACCTTTTAAATTTTGAAATCTGCTTTGTCTGCTATGAGAATGGCTATCCCTGCCTTTTTTTGGGGGGGAGGGGGAATGTTTGTTTGTAGGATAGTTTACCATCCTTTTACCTTCAATCTATTCTTATCTTTAGGGATTAGATGTGTTTCCTGAAGGCAGCAGAATGTTGGGTTCTGCTTTTTGATCCAGTCCACAATTCTGTGTCTTTTGATTGGTGAGTTATAACCATTGACATTTAGAGTGATTATTGATGTTTGAGGTTCTAGAGTTGGTTTTCTAGTAGACATTTTGAGGTTCCCATGGTTCTTTTAATGTTCATTTATTTATTCTTCTGAGGGCTTTGGCCTTGAGACTTCTTTGCAAGATTTCTTGGAGTGGGGGTTTGGTGATAGCAAATTTCTGGAAAATTTGTTTGAGAAGATTTTGATTTTTCCTTCATAAAAGGAGGACAGCTTTGCTGGATAGAGTATTCTTGGATGGCTCTTTTTGTATTGGAGGTTTTGAAGATGTGGTTTCATTCTCTCCTTGCTTGGAGTATCTCTTCAGAGAAATCTGAGGTCAGTCTAGTGGGTTTCCCTTTGTAGTTTATCTGTTTCTTCTCTCTAGTCATTCTCATTATTTGTTTTTTTTTAATCTTGGGCTCTTGGAAGTTTTATGATGATGTGTCTAGCTATAGGTTTGGGGTTTTTTTGTTGTTTGTTTGTTTGTTTGTTTGTTTGTTTTTTTTCATTAAAGTAGTTTGGTGTCTTTTTTGCTTCCTGTATGCCTATTTTCATTTTGTTCTTCAAATTTGGGAAATTCTATTCATTATTGCATTAAAAAGTCTTTCATTTCATATGTCTTTCTTTTCTCCTTCTGGGATTCCGATTATTCTTATATTTCCTTTCTGTAAGGTATCTGATAGATCTCTGATTTTTTCTTCTGTATTATTACTTTCTCTCTCTCTCTTTTATTTATTTATTTATTTATTTTTTTTGAGATTAGGTCTTGCCATTTTTGCCTGTGGAACCACAGGCTCACGTTGCCTGGGGTAAGACAGACTCAAGCAATCCCCAGCCTCAGTTTCCCAGGTTGCTGGGATTACAAGCATGTGCTACCACACTCAGCTATTTTTGGGGGACTAGGTCTTGCTATGTGCCTCTGGCAGGACTCGAACTGCAATCCCTGGCCCTGGCCATGGCTTCCTAGGCTGCCGCTTACCAGCATGCACCACCATGCCTGTCTTCTCTCTTTTTCTTTCTTCATTCTCTCTGTTTCTGTATCTCTAATGTGCTGATTCATTCTTTTATTTCTTGTAGTCAGTTTTCCTGGCTTTTCCCTGCATTTTTGAGCTCTTTTATTGTTCCTCTTATAAACTGTATCTCTTTCAGTTTCTTATTTAGGGTTTCAATCTCATTCTTCTGTTTCTCAATGATAATCTTCATTTTGCTGTGTTCTTTTTTATATTTTTCTACTTCTCTTAGCTTTTATCATGTTATGTTTGAATTCTTTATCTGACATATAGGTTATTTCTTCGATGTCATTCTTGTTTGTTTCTGGAACTTGTTTATCCTGTGGTGATGAATTGTTTCCCTTTGGCTTACTTGAGTATTTGTATTTTTCTTCCTTACGTGTTTTCTCTTTGGGCTCGCTCTATGTGTTGAGCAACTGCTGCTCTGGTATTGGTTGATATGTTGCCGGGTTTGGTTAGCTCTACTTTTATGTCTGGATTCTTTCTTGTTTCTGTTGGCTAATTAGGGGGATAAGTCTTTTCTTTGTCTGTGCTGGTGCCATGCAGCAGAACCTCCCCTTCTGGGTTGTGGGGTCTGCCCTGTTATCCTGCAGATCCTCTCTGCAATGGCTCTTTGAGCACTGAACTGTTAAACCTGAGTCTTTGCAGGAGACTCTAAATAGCTAGAGTACTTTGAAATGCAAAACCAAATTCCAAATTCCTATCTGTAGTCAGGGTTGTGGATTCTTCTGTCTTGCGTCTGAGTTGTTATGGTGGTTAGTTTCCGGGCTTTCTTTTCCTGTATTTGAATTACTTTGATAACATTTGACATAGAAAAAAAAATTTGTGCTATTAATGGTTCTCAAGATTTTATTTTGTTTGTTATTTATATCTGCCTTATCTGCCCCGCTTTTCTTCTTGTGTGTCTCTGTATACTATTGATTGTTTGCTTAGAGTCTTTATCAGTGCTGTGCCATGCTGGCACTGAAGTCCCCTAGTGGTGTGACACAGGACCTCCAGAGAGGCTCAGTAGTCTGGTCCAATGCACTGAGGGCAGAGGCAGAGCACACCTCACCTCAGCTCACCTCAACTCACCTCAGCTCACCTGTGGGGGGGGGCAGGCAGATTTCTCAGCTACAGGCAGGGGGAACTGGATGACTCCCCTGGGGAGGGAATGGGCCAAGGGTCAGGCAGCACTGGAAGTAACACAGCATGGGACCCCCAAGGGGCTTGGTGGTCTGGTCCAATGGTGCTGTGTGGGGGAGGATAGACTGAATTTTTAAAGAGTGCAACCATCTATAGTATGAATTCAAGTTCTCACTTACTATCTAAAGATAAACACAGACTTAAAGTTAAGCTTGAATAATGTATTTCAAGCCAAAACACAGAATAACAAAGTGGCAACTGATATTTTCATATCTGATAAATTAGATTTTCAGTCAAAAAAGATAATCAGGTAAAAATAAGTGCATTTTATGATGATCAAGAGAACAACTTACCATGAAGATATAACTATTACTAATATTTGCACACCAAATAGCAGTATACTTAAATATATATAATAGCTATTAATTTGAACCTAAAGGAACACATTGAGAGTTATACACTAAATGCAGAAGAGTTCAAAAGACCACTTTCATCAATGGATAGATCATACAGGCAAGAGATAAACAAGGAAATATTGTTCTAAAGTAATGAATTGTATGGTTAATAGACACTTATAAAGTCTTCTATGACAAAAAGAAATGAATATGCACTATTTTCAAGTACACATGGACTATTCTCAAAGCGAGATCATATACTATGACACAAAACATATCAAAATGGAAATTACATCATTCATCTTTTCTGGTCATAATGGTATAAAGCTAAAAACTAACCAAATAAACCCAGAGAAAAATCCATACATTTGAAGGCTAAGCAAAAACTTGTAAATAATCAATATCAAAGAATGACTCAAAAGAGAAAAAAATTATGGTACTAATAAAAATTAAGAGCAAATTATCAGATCCTATGAGATACACTAAAAACAGTAATAAGAAAGAATATAGTTATAGATATTCAATAATTAATAAAAATACCAAATAAAAAATCTAACTTTATATCTGAAGAAAAGAGAAAGAGAAAAACAAAACAGAAGGTAAGAAAAAAATACTAGAGTAAAAATAAATTAAATAGAAACCAAACAATTATACAAAAGTAAATAAAGCCACAAAGTACTATTTGAAATAACAAACAAAATTGATAAACCCTTAGCTATGTTAACCAAGAAAAGGAAAAAAGCCTAATAAAAAGAGAATCAGAAATTAAAGAAGTAAAATTGTTACAGACACCATAGAAATCACTAAGAATGATCAATACAAACAAATTGGTCAACTTAAAGCAAAAAAAATATTACAATGATACAATCTAAGACTCAACTAGACTGAAATAGACACTTGAATAGATCAATTACAAGCACAGAATTCAAAAGAATAATTAAAAGTCTTAAAAACAAAAGCCCTGGACTGGATGACTTCACTATTGAATTCTTCCATACCATTGAAGAGAATATAATGCCTATCCTTCTCAAATTCTTTGAAAAATTTGCAGAGAAAAGTTCCCAAATATAATTTGTAAGCCCAGTATTACCTTGATTCAAAAATCAAAGACAACACAATAATTAAAAATATGTATGATATTTAAGGTGAACATAGTATAAAAATCTTCAATAATATCATGACAGATCAAATCCAGTGATTGTCCACAATGATCAAGGAGGTGTCCCTGGGATGCAAATATGGTTAAAACACTTAAATTAATCAATTTCATTCACTATATTAATATAAAGATATAAAGTTGATAGGATAATTTCAACATAGGCTGGAAAAATCTCTTGACAAAATTCAACACCTATTCATGAAAAAAGAAACAATAAGATGATAATAAAAGGCATTTATCTCAATAAAGACTACATATGACAAACTCACAGTTTATAACATTTACCATTATGAATAAATTAGAGCATTTCACTAACAGTAATATGACAAACAAGTTCACCTTTACCTCTACTGTTTACGATAGTATTGCAAGTTTTAGCCAGGGCAATTAAGCAAAAACAAGACATTAAAAGAATCCAAATTGGAAAAGGAGTAAAAGTACCACTATTTAGTATGACATGACAATATAGAGAATCCAAAAGATTCACACTCCCTGACTTCAAACTATATTATGGTAATAATGAAATAATAATGGAATGAGAACAGAAATACAGATGAATGGAATGGAATAGAATGCTCAGAAATAATCATATGGAAATCTGGACAGTTACTCTGACAAAAGAACAAAGACAAGCAAGGAAGAAAGAAAACTATGTTTAACCAAGAGTGCTTGTAACCTGGGATGGCCACAAGCACCAAACTAAAAGTGGAATATCCCTTAATTCCATACACAAAAATTAATTCAACATGAATGAAAGATCTGAAATTGATAAACCCTTAGCTAAGCTAACCAAGAAAAGAAGAAAGACCTAATAAAGAGAATCAAAATACATGAAAAAAAAATAGATGATATACATCTGGATGTTAATCTCATATATTTATTTGGGAACACATTTCCAATGACTAAAGAAACAAAAGCAAAAATAAACTACAAAAAAAATGTGAGCTACATCAATCTAAAAAGCTTTTGTACTATGAAAGATACCACCACAAAAAAAAAAAGTAACCTATGTACTGGGAGAAGATATTTTTATATCACACATGATAAGGGGTTAATTTCCAAAATATATAAATAATTCATACAACTCAACACACACACACATAAAATAACCCAACCCAAGATTGGGCAAAACAGGCACTTCTACAAAGACGACATTCAGATCACTACAGGCAGACAGGAAGAGAATACTAGGCATAATTTATCATAAGGAATATGCAAATCAAAACTATAATGATATATCACCTCACTCCTACAAGATTGGCCTATATCAAAAGACTGTAAACAGTAATGATTTTTTTTTTTTTAGGTGTTGAAGGGAATCTGAAGTAAAATAAGCATTCATCCACGGTTGGTGGGAATGTAATTTTGTGTATCTTTTTTTTGTAAAATGCTATGGAAAGTCCTCCAAAAAAATAGAAATATCATATGATCCAGTAATACTACTCTAAGGTATTTACCCAAGGAATACAAAAACAATAATATAAAAAGATTGGCACATGCCTATGTTTAAAACAATAGTATTAACTAGCCAAGATATAGACCAAATTAAATACCCATTTATTGTGGACTATATCTCAATGGACTATCACTTAAATATTAAAATAAAACAATACCTTTTGAGGAAAATTATGTGGATATAGAGTTGACTATGCTAAGTAGAATAAATGATAGAGTTACTAGATGGTTTTATTAATTTACATGATATAAATTAATAAAAAATAAATTGGCAAATCCCAGCAAAATAATTTTAGACTCTGTGAAAAAATATACTGGCTATCAGACGTGATTGGGGGGAGAGTGAGAGGGGGAAAAAAGGCACTGGTACTGAATATTTGGTTGAAGATGAGTTAGGGTACATAGGGAGCTGTGAATTTGTACTCTCCAAATTATATTGTTATGCAAACAATTAGCAAATCAATAAAATTTGAGAAAATCCAATCAGTTTATGTTCTTAATAGAAGACAATTAAAAGTTAGAATTCATATATGTATACCGTGTAGTTGAAGTGTCAGCAACTATTTACCGAGCATGTTATATGTTATCTACTGACATAATAATGGTTGTAGATTCTACATATAGCATCCTGATTTTACAAATGCAAATAAAATTTAGTTCTAACATCAATAACCTAGTGGGTAAATCAATGACTAATTCTAATACAGTGTGAATATTTCTAAACTGAACATATAAAATAGAAAGTATTTGGTTTGACTCAATTCTGAATCAATTTTCATTTCATATTCTTAGCCTATGTAATTTTTTCTGATCCATCAGGACCCATTATCCATTTAAGTAACTACTTATTGATTCACAAATAAATCCAGTATGCAAATATCAGAGCTCATTAAAATAAACATCTACAAACAGAGGATAATATCCATTTACTGTGACAGCAGTTGACAAGAAAAGCAAATTTCCAAGCAGCAAAGTAATTTAAAAGGATGAGAGTTATTAGATCTCAGTGTCATGTCCTTCCTTTCACACACTCTAAATCCCATAGACCACACCTGTAATGTCTCAAAGTCAACAAGTCTCTGAGACATTTATGTATTCTGTGCTACAAAATGAAAAAACAACTTAATGGACACTTTCAACAGGCTTCCTGCACTTAAATAAAAATAGATGCATACAGTAACCGATACCTTAAGGGCACACAACAAAAGCTCACTCTCCCCTGCAAACACCCATTCAAGCCTGAGAGATTTTCAGAACAAATTTGCAATAGTCTTCCATCATATACAAAGGTCAGAAAAACAGGCTACAATCAGAATATTTTTATTTAATTTAGGCTCCATTTGACCACAAATATTCTGTCTGCATGAGAAAATTGAAGAAATAAATCAGAATTCTTTCTCGTAATGGTTGTTTCCATTGACCAGTAGTTGGCAATATGACTCAAGACCCAGATTGAATTTTACTTTCGGGCAAAACCATGTATCATGACTGAAAAGCAGGTATTACTGCCATCAGTTTTTGGCATAAAAATGAATTACTAGTCCAATATGATTTGTTTTCTTTTGGTGTAAGAAGAGGGTGGGGAATCACAATAGTGTACTATTCTAGAGACAGTGTTTAAATCAAGGTTTTTTATTTGGCAAAATATAATAATAACAGATTACTTGTAGTAATAATAGATTATGGGAAATATTCAGCAACAATCTTTCTTTATTATTTTTTATTGATGCACACATATATATTTTACATCTTTGTATACCCCAGGGGTTCTCCCACTACCTTGTCATCCATAAACCATCATCTTAATCTCTTGTGCCCATCTCTAGCCCAATTTTGCCTCCTCCCACTCTCTTGCTCTATGCTTCAGTTCTCTTGAGTGTCATTTTTAAATTTTAGTTGCCCTTTAAAAACAATATTTCATATGCACCTTGATAGTCACCACATATCAAATATAACACCATGAAACAGGAAGAAAATTCAGCTAAAACATTGAAGTAAAAACATTCAATTATTTTTATTCTGTTCTTTAAAGTTAGTATTTTGAAGGTACACAATCATCAATATATTAAAATGCTTATTCTGTATAAATATGTTATGCCATTACTAAAAATTAATATTATAAAATGTTAGCCCTTATTCTATGTACTATATAGCATATTGAAAAGACTGACATGAACAGCTAAGGGTAATTACAACAATAATATAATTTCCTGGTGAGAATAAACTGGAAAAAATGTTAAAAGACTAGTTTTCTGTCCTTTGTATGACTTGGATGTCTTCAAGGGTCTCCAGGTTGGTGCTTATATGTACACTATAGTAGATCATGGTAAAATGTGGGAAAGTCTTACATTTGGGATCCAAAGTATATACTTTGTGATTTGAAGTAATAACTGCAGTTTTCAGAACTCAAATATACATTTAAATTAGAAAAGAATTGTATCTTTTTACTGGATATCTGTGAAGAAAAATGAGATAACATAAGAAAATGCATTTCAAGAGTATAGACTGTAAACTGATACTAAGTTGCTTGTTTTGGGCGGTTATTATTAATTAATCTTCTGGGCCAAATAAACTCTGAAAAAAAAGTAAGCCTTCTGAAAAGGGAAATGGCCATAAATCATGTATAACAGAACTTCCTGCCTGCCTTCCCATGAGAAAACTAAATCTCGGTATGTTTTAATTTATCCCTAATCATTTAAGTGCAAATAGACCTGAACCCATTTAAAAATGAAAATGGAGAAGGCTCCGCTCCAGGCCAGTATTCAGGACCTGGATCAATATTTTTTATTCTCTCTAAAGCTGTCTCTATACCTGGAAAATATTGTATAGAACTATAAAGTTGTAGAGACCCCAAATGAAACGGAATGTGTAAAAGCATGGGACCCTGTGTCAGGTTCATACTAGACCTCTACAAATGTTAATCAGTTCCATCACACCAAAACAATAAGGGCTCCGAAATTATCATTAACTCTAATTTAATGAGCCAATTACCCTTTGCTATTGATGAGTTTTGAGCATCAACTCAATCAACATTTGCATTTTGACACTTTTATTTCTAATTATGTATAATTTGCTCCGTTAAAGAAATTTCAGGCATCAGCAAACAGATCAAGAGACACTTTGTGAACACAGAAAGTCTACCAGAAAGCTGCTTCTGAAATCATGCTTCTTTCTGTTAACTTCCAGATAGGTAAATTATGATAGTGATTCTCAGATGGGATCCATTTGCTGTTGGAAGTTGATTTCCAGAATATAAACTCAGCATAAAAGTGACTCTATTGCCACTGATTTCCGGGATTTGGAATTGTCTGCTCTTTGTCAGCTTTCTTTAGCTTCCCTAAAGCAGACCCTACCTCCTAGGTTTAGAACAACTTTTGTTTTTCTTTCTTAGCTCAAGACCCTCTGGTTTCCAATTCTTCATTTTAATATATTTTATTATCCTCATTGTTTTTCATACAGTGATCCTGTGTTATTTAAGGTTGAAAATAACAGAAAACAAACTTTTTAGGTTAAAATGCAAGGGATTTATCTTTAGTTACAGGTTAGTCTATAGGAGTCAGTTGTACATACATAAACTTTCAGGTAACTCCCAGACCTAAAAATCACAATTGCATCTTCTGGGAAAGGGAAAGAGACACCCTGAATATAGTATAAAACTGAATGTAGAAACCAGTTGTCTTTACCGTGGTCATATCATAGGAATGTATGCCTGTCCTTTGCCTGTCTCCTCTTATAACTCTGATCAGAATTCCTGTCTTTCCAGAATGCACAGGATTGGCAGAAAGTAAACCTGTCCAAAAATTTACCCATTGGGAAATCTTGAATATGCAATTTTTCGCTCCTAGCCTCTGCAAAGTAGGAAGGATATCAGATAAGACTTGAAATATATGTAAGGCCATTTAAAAATATCTGCTGAAAATATTATAGAATATTTAACTATGCATTGTATTTTTTTAACTATTTTGGGAAGGAGAGACCAATAAAAAACCAATTTGCCACTGGAATATATCCTCTTTGTTAATAAAGTGGCACAATTAACAACCATGAACGTAAAGTCAAAGACCTGCAGTCTAGGGCTTGCTATGCAACTAATTAGTTTTTGGACTTGGGTAGATCTAGTCAATTTACAGTTTATAGTTTCCCACATGTATAAAATGAGGCAATTAGACTCAGTGATTGCTGAGGAAGCATCATTTTTATAATATGCTAATGTCTATATTATTGTTGCTGGCATAAATAACTTTTTATTTGATTAAAAATGATACACAAGCTCTTAGTATTTTCATAAAAACAATATCATTCCAATGAATTCTAATTGGGCTGTCTACAGAGGCAAATAAGAACAAGCAGCATGTTTACCCATGCTCAAGAGGTTCATATAGACTCAAAAACTTAATAAAGAACCCTTGAAAAATCAATTGTTTCCTTTCCCTTTCCAAGCTCTCAGAGGTCCTTTGGAAAATAATCAGAACTTTTCCCACATCTCCCACCACCCAAACTCCCAGAGCAGATACTGAGACAATAGAGAGAAGCATTGTACTGAATTTCATGGTATTTAAAAAGCCAAGGCAGAAGACACTCCTTCTCAGCTTAGCAAGTTCTACTGTGTGAACAAATGCGAGTCAACCCTGGCCTCTTCAAAATGGGTTTGCATGGTAATTCTAGGTTTTCACCCTTCATATATTATCTAAAATAATGCATGAAATAATAACTTTTCATTAGTTTGGACTGCTGTAATAAAATGCCATTGACAGCTTACATAATAAATATCTATTACTTATAGCTGTAAAGACTATAAAGTTCAAGGTCAAGATGTTAGACTAGTGTCTGCTGAGGACACTTGTCTGTGTTTGCAGACAGCCTGCTTCTTTTTCTCACATGAAAGAGTAGAGATCATCTCTCCCATTTTTTTCTAATACACCATTAATTCCATAGAGAGGATGCACCCTCATGACCTGTGCACTTCCCAAGGACCCCATTTCCTAAAGTTATCACTTTGGAAGTTACGCAATAACAATAATTTGGGTAGGGAACATAATCGGTCCTTACCAGGTACTGTTCTACTCTATTAATGCTGTATAAGATCTCCTATGCTAACAATTTAGGTATATATCTTTACTATACACAAATTGATTTACACCATAAATGGTTTTTAAAAAATCAATGAACCAAACCCCACCTAAGATACAAAACTGATTATTTGGAAGAAATTTGATTATAGTTATCAAAATATTGTCTCAATATATTCGTGTAGATTATCTATTACTATAGATCTGTATCCCAGGTTTACAAATAAAAACTTTTGAATAAGTGCCTCAAGATAATGAAAACACAGATAAAGGTAAACATCTTTCCATGAAAACAAAATCTCAATGCTCCTAAAGTGTACAGAATCTTAGTTTGTTGTTGCATCTTTAGAATAGTAGAAATAAAATGGTTAAATCATGTCAGCTAAACCATATTTGAAGGAAAATTCTTAGTGTTCCCAGCAAACATTTTCCTCCTATCATTAAAAAACGTGTTTACTGAAACTTGTATAAAAATTCTCATTATGATGGCTTCAGATTTTTAAGAACTAAATTTAAATTTAAGTAATTTTCAATAATTCCATGTGAATCTAGATTCTACATCTCTGAATTCAGTGACATTATCTCCAGTATGCAAATTAATGCTTTGTGGTATATACATACATGCACAAATGCACACACACACGTATGCACACGGCATAGCTTTAACTATACACATATTACATAAATGTGAGAGAAAAATCATAATGCAAATGCAGTTGAAGGAAATTATATGGAGATTCTATCTACCCTTTATCCACTTTCCCCCAAATATCGTAAAACTTGTATTACAATGTCATAAAATATTAACATTGATACTGTTAAAATACAAAACAATTTCATCAGTCCTGTTACTCTCTCATTAACAGCAATGACTTTTCACTCACACATGCCCACTGTCTATGATAGCTAGCACCCAATAATCAGCTCCACGGTTCCATAATTTTGACATTTAAAGAATGTTATACAAATGAAATCATATAATATATAACTTTCGGATTTTAGATATCTGTCAAAATTGTTGGTTCTTCCTGGCATTTCATCTGTTTTTACAAGATTTGTATCTATTTCATTTTTGTGTGACTTTTAAATGACATTGAATTATTAATTTCTTTGTCTACCTTTTATTGTTAAAATATTTTTCTTAATTTTAACTTGTATCCTATGACTTTGCTAATCCCACAGAATGAGTTCCAGAAGCTTCAGATTTTATTTGTTCATATTTGCTTTTGTTTTGGACAATCTTTTGGGTTTTCTATGTAAAAAATTATGCCATCCATAGAGAGAAGTTTTATTTCTCATCTGCCCAATATATTCCTTCCATTATTTTTTTTACTCTATTGTCCTGGCTGGCACCTCTAATTCTTAGAGGAATAAGAGAGTTGAGAATGAACATCTTTACCATGTAGAATCCTGATCTTAGGGGAAAGTATTCAGTCATTAACCACTAATTATAATATTAGCTGTAGCTATTTATGGGTCTTATTTGAACAGAAGATAAATTTTATTATTTCCAATATCATAATAAATATTACAAAAGATATAGTACAAGAGAATTTATGTCTTCCCTTAAACTAAACATTAGCATCTCAAAACTGTCAAACATTGTATTAATTTCCAGAGCATTTACAATTATGTATAAAAGAAGGGCAATTAATTATTTTTGATGAATTAATAAAATGTCATAACTTTTTTCAGTTTTTCTTTTTAGTATGGTAAATATCTATAGGTATAATCCATATATACATAAAAACCTGGAGTCCTCAGTACATTTTGAAAGTTTAAAGTTGATTCTGAGACCAAAAAGTTTGAAAATCTTTGCTATAGACTGGCAAAAATCTTCACATTTTCCTGCTCTTGTTATTTAATTTATGAATGTTACTAAATATCTTGTTTCTATAAATATGTATGTCACAGTTTCAGTGATTTTTTAACATTCTTGTTAACTCTTCCATGAAAATCTGTTTTAACAATAAATCTTCTCTTTCTGCTAATAATGGCAACACAACCAAACCAAAAATTCAC
Organism: Uropsilus gracilis; assembly: GCA_004024945.1. Lineage (NCBI taxonomy): Eukaryota > Metazoa > Chordata > Mammalia > Eulipotyphla > Talpidae > Uropsilus > Uropsilus gracilis. The sequence continues at coordinate 9,506 of PVHY01016320.1, read as the reverse complement.
ATGTATTCAGCAAATATTAATTAATATTAAATATAATTCTATGCTGAATTATAGTATTAAGGAATATTATCAGACATTTGTGCTTTCATGGACTTTAGCATCTAGTTATAAAAAAAGAAAATAAACTAACATTTTATATACTGTTCTGCAAGTATTGGTGAAAGTTTATTTCAGATACTCTTGCCCTGGCAGAGCAAAATCTCTTCTGGAATTCTATCTGGTGATGAAAGGACACTTCTACTGAGAAAGCACAAATAGTAATGAGAATATACATTCATCACTGGATGAGATCCCTTTACTTCACTTTCCTTACCCTTTTTCCCTTGTTTTGCCTTGTGTGGCATTTAACACACTTGGAATATAATTGCTAAAGTTTCATCTTGTTAATATTAAAATATGAACTACTGAACTACAATGTATAACAGACCTCTATTCCTATGGGAGTTTAAAAAATGAAAATAACATTCATTTATATCAGGAAGTTATCCATCAGCTTTTCCTTACCCTTTGACTGTTTTAATGGTGATACAACAAACCATCCCAAATTTTTTTATAAATAAAAATAGCAATCTTATAAAAATGTATTTCCTGCTGACTGTGAGAAACAGGGTCCTAGGTAGCATAAGAGTCTCTGTTTGTATTTAGTCTTGTCTTAAGGAAAGATGCTGGAATTCACTCCTCTGCTGAATTACAATAAGACCGATGTAACAAGACCTGTACATTAACAAGGAGGCAAGTCAGAGTGTGTGCAGTGTCTCCTGGCTTTAGTCACTGCTTTAAAATATCCCATCAAATTGTTTCATGGTCTGTTTGGCTTTTTTTTTTAATTTTTTTGCATCTGTTAATATAATCATCTTTTCTTTTTCATTTCTGGAATAGCCTCAGGGAAAACACATGTTTCTTTTAGCGATGATCTAGTCTATGGATGAGTGTTATGTTTATAACACTTCACTACTCTGCAAACATCATCACTGAGCACTTGGGTATGCTTAATTTTGTGAGAAAATTTAAAATGATAATAATTTGGCATAATTGATGAAATGAGTAGAATGTTGCTAAAAATTGTCAGTGACTGGTCATTTTCTTAACTTTCTATAATTAAAATAGCCCTCCTCTTATTTTTAAAATATTCTACTTTCCTCAGAAATACAACAATGGCAGTGCCTTCTAACCTAAGTAAATTCTCTTATATGTATTTTTAAATTATGTAAACCTAGGTATTTCTCTGAATATACTTAGATATAGAAAACATTAAATGGTTATGAGTCCATGAAAATAAAGATTGTTTTTATCTGTTGATAAAGCTTAACTGAAGTAACTACTATTTCAAAAATGATCTGAAGTGATGTTCACATCCCAAGAGTCAAATTACTCATGTAACACATTTACTGAACCCTATTCTTTGTCAGCTACTAAGACAGATTCTGATTTTAAGCATACAGTGCTGTAACACATTGTTACTGTGACTTCTTTATACAGTTATACAAATAATTCTTTAAAAATCACCATTTAAATATTATGCTAATAATAATATCCGTAGGATTTGTCCTACTGTAACCTCTCTGGGGTAAAGACAAAGATTCAAACAGTATAAATGCCAAACCCTGTCCCTGACTTATTCTCACTTTTAAATATTGAACTTTGTGTAAGATTTTGTGTAAGATTTAAAGAAAAAGTTGTAAAACTGACAGAAAGTATTCTCTCTGCCATGAACAAATTAACAAAAAAATGAAGCACTTTCCTAAAATCAATCTATATTTATTTAATGGGAATGTGCTTACATGTACTACATGTAAATTAGTAATACAGAGAATTCATGTAAATAAGATTGAATTAAATCAGATATTTTCAAACATCTTCATCTCAGAATGTTTTAAACTCTAAAAATTGTTAAACCCTCATCAACTTTTCTTTATGAGGGTTGTTTTTAACAATATATTTTTGCCAGATATTGTTTTTAGTTATGAGGAAATTTTAAAATATATATCTAATAATTCATTATTTTAAAACACACTGAATGCTAACATACATCAACTATTTCTACTAAAAAGAAATCACATTTTCAAAACAAAAAATAATGAGTGTTATTAATTTGCCCCTTTGTAAACAAATTTACTGTGTACCATAAGAGAAGACTACTGGATCCTGAGGTCTATTGTAATTGTCATGTATCATGCAGCCTCTGCAAAATTCCACATACATTTTGATAAACTAAAAGTAAAAAATTATATCTTAATCGAATTCTGAAGCAAAATTTGATACTATGCATATGATAAAAGTGTTTCAAGGACTTGTAAAAAAGTTCAATTAAACTCTGAGAACACTAACTCGAGATATTTTAGATAATTATTAATGCATTTGTAGATGTGGGAGCAAAATACAATGATAAGTTTAAAGTTAACAAATATTTGTTATACATCTAAAAGTACAGATATTTAAGCTCCAAAACTAAGACTGTCCTGTCTACAGATGACATGATTTTCTGCATAGAAAATTCCAACAACCTACAAAAAATCTCCCAAACTTATAAAATTAATTCTGCTAAGGTGCAGAATACAAGGACAACAGAACAAATCATTCACATGTCTACACAGTAATATCAAACGTATGAAAACCAAATTTTTAAAAATGCTGTTATTTACATACATTCTGAAAAAATCATAGACTTTGGCATGAAACTAATAAAACATGTACGGTGTCTTTATGCTGAATACAAAATGCTAATGAAGAAACTCAAAGATTTACATAGAGATTTGGATTGTGTTCATGGAATGAAAGATACAATAAATACATGAATTCTCTTGTAATTCATTTATAGATTTAATGCAGTTCCTACAAAAATCTTAGCAAACTTGGTGGGAGAGGAAATATTAACAAACTTATTTGTAGCAATAGATAATTTTATTACAAATATCATGAAAAAACAAAGAGCATATGTTTGCTAGAATTATTTTTTAAGGTTAAGACTGAACACAGAATACCAGTACTCAAGACAATGTGATGGTGAAAATAATAGATTAGTAGAACAGGGAACTTAGAAATAGTTTCTCACAGATATTTCCAGTGAGTTTTACAAACATGCAAATCAATTCAATATAGGAAGCACAGTCTTTTTAACAAATGATGCTAGAGCAACTAAACATCCAGAGACAGAAGGAAGAAAGAAATTTGACTTTAAACTTCACATATTTTGCACAAAAACAACAATGCTCAATATGGATCATGCACCTAAATGTTAAATGTAAAAATTTAACAGTTTTAGAAAACAGCAAAGGAGAAAATCTTTTGAAAGTAGGAGTAATCAGAGTTCTTGGGTTTGACATAAAAAGCACAATCATTGAAGGAATATTGATAAACTGGATGTCATAATTAGAAACTGCTCTGTTAAGAAGGCACATAACCTAAAAACTAGGAGAAACCTGACACAAGGCATAGATTAGATAGATTGAAGATGATAGATGATAGATAGATAGATAGATAGATAGATAGATAGATAGATAGATAGATAGATAGATAGATAGATAGATAGATAGATAGATTGATAGGTTGATAGATAGATCCATCTAGAGAGAAAGAGAGCTCTCAAAACTCTACAGTAAAAATAAATTTCAGTTACAAAGTAGACAAAGTACTGAAAGAAACATCATCAAAAGGGCATACAAATGGTAAATATACACATAAATACATATTTCAAAATCATTAGACATTAAGAAAATGCAAAGTTAAGCTACAATGAAATATCACCATATAAGTATTAGGGTGGCTAAAAGAAAAAATAGGGACAATACCAAATGTTGGTGAGAATACAGAGAAACTAATTTATTCATGATCTGGTGGTAAATGAACAAAGGTAAGTTGCTTTGAAAATAGTTGGGAAGTTTCTTCTAAAGCTAAATATGCACTTACTAAATAATCTACAACTTTTGAGCACTCTGTAGAAATGCAAAAATGAAAATTCATGTTCACACAGCAACCCATATATAAATGTTCAAAGCAGGTTTTTGATAGTCAATAGTTGGAAACATCCCAGATACCCTTTAACAGGTATAAACTGTGATACGTCCGTAGACTAGATTGCTACTCAATTTTTAAAAAATCATTATACCTTAACAACCAACTTGGATTTATTTCAAGAGAATTTCCCTGAAAGGAAAAACCAATTTCTAAAGTACATACTATCTGATACCATGTATATTATTCTTAATATATGGTAATTATAGATATCTAGAATGCATTAGCCACATTAGTGGTTGCCAAGCATGAAGATTGGAGAGAAAGGGAAGTTCCTATGAGAGTATATATAGAGAAGCAAGAGTGGGCATTTTGGTGATCAAACAGTCTTGGTTGTTGTAGTGGTTATACAAATCTATATGTGATAAACTTGCATAAAACTACATGCACACAAATACACATAAATGAATAGTTCTCAAAATAAAGACATCTGAATAAATTCTATGGATTGTACCAATGCTAATTTCCTGATTTTCACATTACATTATAATTAAGTAATTGTTATCACTGGGAGAAATTGGATGAAAGATACATGGTAATTCCCTGTATATATATTTGCCACATATGTTTATAATTATTTCAAAGTAGAATATTAAAAAGGAATAACTTAGTCCAAGATATACTCTCAAAATATAGACCATATAAAAATACATATGATGAACAAAACCTTTAGAACTTATGAACTGCTAACATATGATCCATGTTACTGATAAGGTGTAGGTCTCTATGATACAGAGCTCAGTTTGCCAACTGGCATGGAAAAAATACCTTCAACAGATGAAGCATCAAAGACTGATAACTAGAACATTAGCCTGTGTAAGGTTACTTTGTCCAGTTCCTTTGTCAACTATCATCCCAGACTAGTGGAGGCAGTTTTTCTAACTTCAAAATTGCATAATGTTACATGAGCCTGATCATTAAATTATCATTCATAGCTTCCAGGTCAACTCTATATTTCTATTTAACATAAATCAGAACAAGAATTATTCTTAGGTCAGAAAGGTCAAGTCTATTTTTCAAAGTTTCTATTATTATGATAATTAAAGTCATTCATTTTTTTCTTTAAAAATGAAAAAAGTTGAAAACCAGCTTTAAAATATTTTTATAAAATAAATATTATTTTAGAAACTACTTCCAGGTCAATCAGCTTATATAGTATAAACTGGGATACCCAGATTCCTAAGCTTCTGGCTTCAGCATTAAATTTAGAGATGCACCAAATGTTCTCACTCCCAAGGTAACTGACTGGGACACAGTCATGGAAAAAAATGTATTAAGAAGTCTGTTATGTCAAAAAGTTGACAACTAGGAATTCAGTTATTTCTTCTTTCCTTTCTACCAAAGAAGTGTAGAATGCCAAAACAACAGGAACTGTTCAACAAAATGATGTTGTTAACCTCAACAGCACAAAATTTAATCCATTAGTCATGTCTTCTTATTCTTTAATTGGTGGTGTAAAAAAAATAGTCTCTGCAACTTTATTGAAGTTTTCTTTTAGAAGAAAACTGCTTAATCTGTATGAATTTACAAAAAAAATTCTTTGAAAAGCTTTAACTCAATGCTGTATAAACTTTGTAATGTTTATATAGCAGTAGACATTGCAGCATTCATTATATAATATAGTGATAAAGCACATGTACCTAAAAATCAATTCAGTTCAACAAAAAGTTAGTATGAAAATACAGCATAATGGGGAGGGAGTAGAGGAAGGACTGAAAGGCAAAGATAGGAGACTCCCCCTGGGAAGGGACACCAGTAAGGAGAAATAGCCCCAGATGATAAATGCCTTGAGAGCTTGCAAGAAAGAAGCAAGGGTGGGTAGAGATGCTGAAAACAGTATAAGAAGTCTTGAAGAAGGAGAGAGGAGAGTGCCATTATGGGCTTCAACCCTGGGAGCAAGATTTCAGCCAGGACCAGATTTGGACACCCAGGAAAAGAAGAAATAGTTGCTAGAAATTCAAATATAGGCCTTTGGTTTGGAAACTGGAATCTGAGCTTGCTGGAAAACTGGAATCTGTGTGCCCCTGAAGACAAGAAAGAAGAAACTTGCTATGAAATCATGGGGAGGGTTGGGCAAAAAGAGATTAAGATGTTTCAGGGATGATAAGGTGGAGGGAGAATCCTAGGGTAGACAATGATGTGAAAAATATATGTATATATAAATGTGTTTCTATATATGTATATATATATATATAAACACACACATATAAATGTGCAAACAAATTAAAAATGAATATTATATTTAAAAAAAAAAAGAAGAAACTTGCTAGAAAACTTGGAATATATGTGAATCCCAGAGAGGGAGGTGAACCTGCTGGAAACTGAAATTTGTATGTCCCGGAGATGGGGAGGGTGAGATGCCATCTGGGAAATATGGTCCTTTGTGTGAAATGCTTGTTTCAGGTTTGAAGTGGTGAGTAGATGCCATTTTGGAAGTATGGCCTTTGTTTAGGATTTGAGATTGGACAATAACTGAAGCAAGATGACTGGCTACTTGTGACCTCAGTGACACTAGGTTTTCCCTCGTTTATTAAATAAATCTTATTGTTGTTCCATAAACCTGAATTGTCTTGCAATTGTGTGCATCAGTGGAAGAATGCAGACAGTGACAGCTTTAAGTATCAGTTCCTCTCCTGCTGGTTCTTGGTGCCATTTTGCATGTGGTCTTAATATAAGATACCAGAGTGAAGATCAATAAATAAAATATCAGGTCCTTATTTTGAAAAAAACTGCAATGTTCTGAATTGATGACTTAAGAAAGTAAACACTTAGGCTGTAGTGTGTATATGCTTTGTTGTTTTACCAAAGATATATATTAAATTTCACCATACTCATTGTTATGGCTACCCTTAAAGAACAGTATCCTATCCAGATAGTAAAACAAATAAAGTATTTTTATTTAAAAATTCTTTTAAATAATTTCCAATTTTCTTTTACTAAAATGAAAAGTTTGTATTCATGGTAATAAGCACAACTATTTGTAAAATTAAGGAGAAATTTTATCTTAGAAACTGCATGTATTTTGTAATTGCATGCTCATAAGGTTCATCTGGAACTGTCAATGACTCAGCTTTACATGTCAAATTGTTCTATGCCCAATGTTACATTTTTGCAACTTCTAAAGCAAACCTCTTTCATCAACAATGAAATATGATTAGATAAAGACTCCCATAGAACTTGAAGGTGACAGTAAATAAATAATGAACAAAATAAATGTAGCAGAACATGGGCTTTGTCATCAGCTGACGGCTGTCCCTTCGAGGATCTGCTCTTCTAAAATATAAGGCGGAGTCATGCCCCCAAAGCCAAAGACCTGAAGGAGCAATAAAATGTGGCACAAACTGCAGAGATGAGACCCACCAAGAAACAAGAAACAATCATACAAGCCAAAGGTGCTCCAAAAGCAGTACAGGAATGATAAACAGCATGTTGTACCAAGTCCCAGGAAACTGCACCCTCACCAAGGATAAGGAAATGGAGCAAGAAAAAAAAAAAAAAAAAGACTAAAGGGCTAAACATGGACAAACAACAAAAAGAAAGGAGGCAAAGTGACCAGGGGAGATGTGGTGTGGGGGGGTATTCCCATGGGGATCAGGAGTTATACAATCATATATTGTAAAATATGCAAAAATTAATTTTTTTTTTTAAAAAAAGAACATGGGCTTTGAATTCCAAAAGGCTGTTTGGTAATAGAATATGTGTATGCAATAATAATAATGCTCCATTATCCTGAAAAACAATGAACTACCTATCCATAGGAAAAAAAAATGTATGAAAGTGATAAGAAATCTCTGTGAGGCCCCTCCTTCATTCAATCAACCATCTCTGCAGGATAGGAAGTGGTGTCCCAGTCCTCACACCAGATGCTGAAGTCCCAGAGCAGGGTCTAAGGAACAAGACCAATGCACTGTGAGTTTTGCAATAATACTTCCTCTTGGAATTACACAGGTTTCATTGTGAAGGATGTTGGTTTGTATGATATACAACAGGCTGAAAATATTTGGTTTGGTAATATATATATAATTATATCTTATATAATATACAAGATATATAATGTAGTTCTAAGGTATATGATTTAATGCCATTTCTTGTGGAAATGATATAAATTTTTATCAAAATGAACTGTTTTTCTCTTTGACAAAGATTTCCTTTTCCTACTAAGAAACAAGAAAAACCTGATTATTTAAGGTTGATGGGATATTTATAAGCTTATTCTGAATCTGCATCAGGGAAAGTTCTAATTTACTAGACTACCAGTGCTGACAATATAAATGTTGGAGTCATCAGACTACTGTGTGAATTCATGCAACGCTTTAAGTATGAAGAATTCAGTTTCATATTGATATTTTCAGGGTTTCCAAACATTTCTAGAGAAAAAAAAATCAATATATCTGCTCAAATTAAGACCATTTTTTTGCTGCTATTCCCTACAGACCAAAGAATAGCCTGTAATTTAAAAATGAACATGAATTGTAAAATGAAAAATAAAGGCTTTTATAAAATTATACGATGCTGAGTCCATAAAAATTCAATGTAGCTATCAGTTCTCAATTTTTAAATGATTGGTTTGTAATGTGAGAATATAATAAAGTGTCACATAATATGTCAAATTAATATGTCTTACAGATATAGCCTATTGTGTATCCTCTGGATTCACTCCATATTTCCTTTTTAAGAAAAACTTATCCTTACAGCTAGATCAAAAAAATATTTCCCTTGAAGCAACTAATAATTCTTTCACCATATGTTTTTGATGAAATAATAAAAATATTGGTGAAACTTAAATTCATTTTTCATTAAACTATATTAATAAATGAATTGTCCAGATTTTGTGCTTCAATAACTACCCAAAATGATATGATTGTTTCAAAATGTAAACATCAAAACTAGATTTAGTTTGAAAACAATAAACAAATAGGAAAATTTTTCAAGCAGTAAGAAATGAGAATCAGAAAGTGGCCTAAGATATATTGGAAACAAAAACTTGGTCAGGTATTCGAACCTGCATTACAATTTCAGCACACATCATAATGCCCTTCCCAGATTCCCTTTCTGCCAGTACAACCCACTGCCAGTGGTCATTACATATTAGTTACAATGGCTCATGACCCTTCTACAAATATCCATGACCCTTCTAGGCCAAAGGGAAACTCCTGTCCTAGACCAGCTATCTGTGGTTATGGAAGTTCTCTCATTCAAGGAGTGAGAAATTCAAGGAGTTGACTCATAGCCAATATATATCTTTTTAATGTTTGTTAGATTGAAGTCAGTTTTAAAAAATGGGATAACTCAGGAGTGTCATTCATACTCTCTAGAACTTCACATGAAACCAGAGTGAGACTAGACTCTGCTAAATGCACATGCTTTCTTACTATTCACCTAATCTATTTGGCTTTCATTACTTCCTTATATATTTTTTCTAAAAGCATTCCCTCAAAAAAAATGCCTATAGTACTATTTAACTTAGTTTCTGTTCTAGGAAAACTGACTTCCCA
>PVHY01016319.1:0-33990 GCA_004024945.1 Uropsilus gracilis | reverse complement strand
AAAAAAAAAAAAAAAAAAAAAAAAAAAAAAAAAAAAAAAAAAAAAAAAAAAAAAAAAAAAAAAAAAAAAAAAAAAAAAAAAAAAAAAAAAAAAAAAAAAAAAAAAAAAAAAAAAAAAAAAAAAAAAAAAAAAAAAAAAAAAAGGACCAAGACAACTCCCTCACACCTTTTACAAAAATCAAGTCAAAATGAATAAAAGACTTAAATGTCAAATCTGAAACCATAATATACATAGAGGAAAACTTGGGCAAAACTCTATGAATTACAATTCAGAAGTCCTTTTCTGGACACATCTACAGATAGCAAAAAAATGAAGGAAAACATAAACATATGGGACTACATCAAACTAAAAAACTTCTGTACAGCAAAAGAGACAACAGAAAAAAACAAAAAGAAGCCCAACCAATTGGGAAAAATTTTTGCCCTCCGCAAGAGTTATAAGGGTTTAATAATGAAGATCTACATGGAACTCACACAACTAAGCAAATACAAAACAAGATGCCCAATCAAAAAATGGGGAGAAGAACTAAAAGGATACTTCTTCAAAGAGGAAATACAAATGGCCAGCAAGCACATGAAAAGTTTCTGTCACTAGCAATAAGGTAAATGCAACTCAAAATCACAAAAAGATATCGCCTTACACCAGTAAGGATGGCCCACATCCAAAAAACAGCAACAAGTGTTTGAGGGGATGTGAAGAGAAAGAAACACCCTTACACTACTAGTGGGAATGTAAACTGGTCCAACCATTATGGAAAGCTGTGTGGAGGACCCTCAAATTAACGAAAATTAAACTACCATTTGACCCAGCAATTGATCTCTTTGAAATCTACCCAAAGGAGATCTCAGTGTAGGAAACAAAGGGACACCTGTGCTCTGATGTTTACTGCAGCACTATTTCTAATTGCAAGGACTTGGAAGCAACCTAAATGTCCCAAAACAGATGATTGGATGAAAAAAATGTGATATAGGTAGACACACAGTGGAATATTACTCATAAATTAAAAATGACAAATTTGATGATTTTATGGTAACATGGATGTAGTTAAAAGAATTATTATCAGAAACAAGTCAAAAAGAAAAAGACAGAAACCAAATCATTTCACTACTATATGGGATATAGGAAAAAAAATAAACAAAAGCCACGAGGATAGGTCAAAACAAGCTAACAACCAAACTGACGTACACAACTCGGGACAGGGGAGAGAGAGTGGGAACGGTCAGGGAGGGTGGGGGGAGTGGATCCCTGGGATTACAAAGATGAGAAATTTATTTATAAATAAATGATTTAAACAATTTTAAGAATAAATAAATAAATAAATAGATAGATAGATAAATAAATAAATAAATAAATAGGACACAAGAGACCTTAGCAGGTTGGTGGGAGATGCACATTAATCATAGCAAGAGAATAATTGTCAGCACAACAGTAACCATCAATGTCTTAGAAATTAATTGAGCCCCCCAATTTAAAGGATTAAACCAAGACAAAAATCAAGTAGGTTTAAGGATGCAATTTCCTTAAAACAATTTTTCATAGAGTCCTATTCTCTTGGTAATGACTCAGTCTCATGCTGCAGGTAATGACTGCTGACCAATTTTTGAATCATAGATGACAGTTCTGTTGTATTTGTCGAGATGTTTTGTTGTTTGGATCTCAGCATGATTGGAGACCACTGTAACGGTGATTGTGGCCAAGGTGATGATCATTGATATTAGTGACAATGAGGGCTGTGAAGAACGTTTGTCTCTGGCACTTCAGCAAGCAGGCCAAGGCATCTACGATGAGCCCCAGATAAGCATCTGACCACAGTTCATTAAGATGAACTAAAATCAAAACTTGTTTAGGGGGACAAAACAAAAGAAGGTGAAAGTATCCAAACTTGGAAGAATTTAGACATGAGGTGATAAAACCTTATCCCATAAACAGTGGTCATATTAAAGGAAGCATTATAGAGCCACCATACATAACTTATACATACTATGCATAAGTTAGCACTGGCCCATTGCTATCAGTCCTCTGTTGTGCATGAAGGGTATAGTTATTTATCTTGATTCTTGATGTAGAATTGTCATAAATTATCATGGTCATAAGCCTTGCATGTGAGGTACCAGTTGATTTGTTGCAAGGATCTGAAATTTTAGATTGCTAGTGAGGTTGGAATGAGAACCTCGGAGTATTGCAAATTTTGATCCTCCCAGAACAGTGAGGGTTTGGGCGGTGAGATGAGTCCACCTAGGGATGCATTTTTGTCATGCCAGCTTTGTGACTGGGGAGGAAAATGACAAGTGTCCATTTTTTGCTATAGGCCCTAATTTTTTCATTAACTACGCCCTTAACTGAATTTTATCTACTGTTCTCATCCAGCAAGTTTTTGCCAAAAGAATGCAGTCATTGTTTTTATTTTTGTAGGACTTTTTGAACTATTGAATCTGGTGTTTAGAGGTACAGCACAAATTGTATTAGACATATCATTGGTACCTCCAGTTTTTAAACTTTCAAATCTTGTTTTTTTCCCATTTTGGGGTGCTTGGTCAATCAACCCACTTACTATTTTCCATGTGACCAGGGTCTAAGGTATGTGTGTCTTTTTGTAATTTTTGGACTTAGACAAGGTTTGAGCAGAGGATGGAGCCATTGTCTTTTGTTTTCTGTAATGAGATAAACAGAAACCTTTCTCTCAACCTACAATTTTTTGTTGGACTAGACCAGTTTTTGGTACTCTTGCATTGTTATATGGGTTGACTTGACTTTTTCTTTCTTTTTGTATGAGTCTTTAGTAAAATTAGTTTTTCACAGAGATTTTTGCCTTATGGACCTCTGTTTCAAAAAATGTTGATATGTAATATTTTTGTAATAGTAACTTGGGAATCTTTATTAGAGATTGGTTTATTTCCCCCTTTTTATTTATAAACAACTTACTTTTTTGATTTAATTAGTGATATTGGGTGAGAAAACAGAAGAAAAGGGGTGCTTACCCAAACTTACAAAGGGTAGCAGCTGGTCCTTTAAAAGCCAGTCACATACCAGGTTCTTCCCAACCTGTGCATGCAGTAGCAAGACCACATAAACTTTAAGAAGGAAACAAAAACAAATTTACTTGTTAAAAGGGCAAAGCAAATAAAAGTCACCGAGGGGTACAAGATAATCTTTGGTAATCTTACCTTTGGTAATATTACCACACAGTCCAGTCTCTAGTTCAAAGAGCACATGGCTGCAGCAGCCATGTGCATCCACAAAATGGTGGTTGCCCCCACCTTAAGCAGGATGAAGGAGTTAAGATGGTGCCATGACTCCTTCTTCAAAGGCACAGTTGCACTCACACCAAGCCAGAAGAAGCCAAGATGGCATCATCGCAAGATGGAGTCATCGATCCTTCTCCAAAAGGCACAGCTCTGGCATTCTCTCAGCTCCAACTCCAAAGTGGCCTGGTATCAGCAAAACTCACTTGATATAGCAACACAGCAAGAACTTTAGACGTCTCACGTTGAAAACAGCAACGTAGCAAACTCTCTTCAGTTCTCCAGAAGACTTCCAGGTTCTGCAGTTTCAAAATTAAACAAGGTTTTAAAGTACCAAGTTTCCAAGACAGCTCACACAGGTTACAAGTTTCCTCAACATGCTTCCCTGGGCTCCTCACCAGCCCCATCTGGGGATGGAAGTCCACAACTTGGCTTCCTTCCCTGCCCTGCTGCTCCACATGGCAGCAGCAGCTCTGAGGCCTCCAACCTCCCTGCTGTTCCTCTCTGTTCCTTCCTTGTTGGCCACCAGACACAAGGTATGAGAAATGAATTGACGAGAAGAGATTGCCCAGCCACAGCCAGGGGTCAGATGGAGGTATGAACCATGAGACAACTTTATTAACAAAAGGAAGGGGTATTTATAGGGACACAGGGTGAGGGTCTGTTGAATTCCAAAGAAGACAAACCTGAGAGACAATTAACATTATAAAGTCTAAGAGTAATTGAGGAAGGGGGGGGTCCCTATTTCTGATTTTGGGAGGGCCAGAAGGTCATTTCAGTAAATCAGTCCCAAGTTTTCTAGGAATGGTTAACGAGAGAGGTTTCCTTATCTCATCTGGAATGACCCTTCTGGTTTGCAAATGGTGCACAGCATGTCCTTCCTTTTTATTCAACATAAGTCAGGAAATTTTTACAGATCAGCTAGGATAGGTACAAAACAGCTTTAGCATTAGGATAATTATTATTACTATTACAGCAACAAGTAGCAGTTTATAAGCTAAGTGAGCTCCCCAATTCAAAGGGTTAAGCCAGGATAAGGTCAAGTGGGTTTGGGGGGGGGGCATAGCTTCAAAGCTATTCAAATGAGATACAATATCTCGCATTTGTTTAGCAAACAGCTGATGGTTTTGAGCAAAAGCAATATGATGCCTTGAATAATTGAGATTCTGATCTGTAAGAGAGGTAACACAAACATTAGTAAAATTATAATGACAGCATACGAAAAGCAAATGTTTAACAGTGGTGAGATCCATGTACACAGAGTCTAATTCTCCCTGCAATGCATCCAGTTCACTCTGCAGATAACGTTCTCCTTTGGCCAATTCATGGATCACCGTTGAAACGTTATGCTGCATGTCGTTAACACGTTCGGCTGTTAAAACCTCAGAGTGGTATGAGATGACTGTAATAGTGACTGCAGCTAGGGCCATGAGCACAGATGCTAGTGACACTATAGCTAAGAGGAATCGGTTGCGATGCTCTAGCCAGCGGGCTACAATGTCCACGATCAGTCTCCGGTCAATGTCCGTCATGGTTCACTAAGATGAACCTGAATTAAAGCTAATTCAGGGGGACGAAGCAAGAAAAGGTGAGAGTAACCAGTCACAGAAGCATTGAGACATGAGGTTATGTATCCTGTCCCACAGACACTAAACCTTTTGAAGGAAGTGTTACAAACCCACCACACATAGGGTGGCTGTATACAAGTTAGTACCGGCACACTGATGTTAGTCCATGGTCTTTTGAAGAGGGTATAAGAGTTCCTCTTAACCTTTGCCATGGCATTATTATAAATAAACAATGACTTTAAGCCTTGCACTGAGCGTATGATGTACCAGTAGAAGTGATTCTTAAAGTGTATAACAGAAGGGACAAACACTGGATCCTCATTTATGCAAAGTTCCCTATTGCTGCAAGGATCCGAAAGGTTTAGGTTGCCAGCAAGAAAAGAGAAATAATCTTGAGGAAAGGATATACAGATCCTCCCATGACAGTAAGGTTGTGGGTGGTGAAATACGTCCACCGAGGGAGGCACTTTTGCCATGGCCATGGTTGCTTTTCAGCCTTGAGGCTGGGGGATAGCTGCCAGTATCTGGCCCAGCGATCAGGCCTGAGCTACTTGCAGATCCTAAACCCATCATCAGCCAGGTTCTTGACCAAATTTCTTCCCCAATTCCCATCTAACGAGTTTCTACCAATGGGATGCATTTCCCAAATTTATTCTTGTAAGGTTTATAGAAGTTGGGATGAATAAAGCATATAGGTAAATCTCCTTTAGTAATGTTGAATATGATATTTAAATTTACATTGCCTATTATGTCCCAATCATGGGTAATGCCTGGCTGTCCCAGAAGTTGAGAATTGTTAGTATATGCCTGAGGCTCCTTTGTTCCCCAGGTTCTAACCTGAAGCCCTCCTGGGTTAGGTACAACCACCCAGTGAGTAGCTGGCCTTCTTGTTGGAATTGCTGCTGCTGAATTTAAGGGTGAGTGCAGCAATCAAGCATACTAATAACACCTCTGGTTTATGAACTTCCATTCCCTGATTTCTCCCCATAGCCTGGGCCTGATCCACAAGCGCCTTTACCATCCCCCATGTCACGGGGTTTTATGGCTTCTGTGCTCTTCTTTTCCACCCTCCTTTGATCTTTAACTTTTTCATCTGCTCCTTGATATCAGCAAGCCTTGACCCATCAGAAGGGGATCCATTGTTCTCCATTATCTGTAACAATACAAAAAGAACCTCTCTTCTGCCTTATAATTTGAGCTAGTCCAGACCATTGTTTGGCCAAGGGGTCCTTCTATATTACCATAGGAGCTGGTTTGCTCCTTTTTATTATCATTATCATAATCATCATTATTATTACTATTATTATACTTCACTGTAACTTAAATTATGCTTTTTATTCTTTCTCAAACTTTCAATAGGACAGGTAAATATAAGATGATAACAACATTTTCTATGAAGTTCCATTTTCCCCCTTTTTGTTCAAACAGCCTTTTTGATTTTATTAGTATATGTGATACAGGGTGCATGATACCTGTGTGTCTTTATTAGCTATTAGCAAACCTAAGTGACAGGACCCTTCTCTGCTGAGTCCTGTCTGGCACACATTTCCATACATTTAACTGTTCACTAGTTAGTATAAAGTTGAGCTAGGTTAAACTGTCTCAGCCCCATTAACATTTTTTTTACACTTGATATAACATTAAATTATACACTTTTCCTCATAATTTATAAATTATAGGTATTTTTGACTGATTTTAATCCTGTCAAAAGATCCTTTTATTAATCATTTTGGGACATCTTTTGTACCATAATCCTATACTGTCCTATGATCTTTTAAAACTTATACCTAAAATGATTAATTTTTCCTGGAGTCTTTTTTTTTTTTTTTTTAAGCATTGGGACTGTCACAGTCTGTGTCTTTGTGGGTAAATTAACTGTATTTTCTGGATTCTATGTAAATTTCATCCAGACAGCATAACCTTAATCTTATCTCAATAATCAGAATTAACTATACTAGGGTAGATGGATGGATTTCAACTTAAATTTGTTAAGAGTTGGAACCATTTTTACACATTTCCTCTTAAGTCTTTTGTCTACGTATCCTTACATTTGAAATAGAGAGGGTATTTTAGGAACATATACTTTAAATCTTTACCAAAATTTTTTGTGTCAGCCATCTTACATTTGAATAATCATGAAAAGTTAACAACTAAAGGCACAGATGTGATACCTTATATAATTAATTTTTTATGTATTTAGAAATAACAGTATTTTTAGGAAACTATGCTTTCAATGTTTTAACTTTATTAATCTTTTAACAAAATTTTTGTTTGAGTTAAGTTTTTAAATTGTAATCACAATTTCATTGATTTTAAGAAACACTTGACTTTAATGTATCATGTGAAATTAGTATGTGTTGATTGGTGGCACATTATAGCTTAACTGAAAGCATTTTTCTTATAATTTACAACTTCTTTAATGGTTGTTAGACTGATATTAATAAATCTCTAACTTGGGAATGTTAATAGTTTGGTTGTGAGGCTTTCTTTTTTCAAAAAATATCTTTCTTCTAAATCAGGTAAAAGTCTCAAACCTTGCAATGTGATATTAACCACATTGTTAATCTTTTAGGTTTGTTTATCTTTAGTTTTCACGACTAATGATCTCTGTTAACCATGTATATCTACTGCTACTGGTTGTCCTGGCTCAAAGAAAAAAAACTTTTAAAGTGTTTTAAATTGTGGATTCTTTACTACCTTACTAGGTAATTTCAAATTAAGATTTTTTAAAGCCAAACCAAGATTTTATTAAAATGATCAAATTAATTAAACATATAAAATTAATGTGATATAATTCTTTTTATATTTTGTATTGTAATTTGGTTATTTTGTATATTTTTACTATGCAAAGACAATAAAAGAACTCTGTTGTTAAATTTATTTTCTAAGATTTTAAACCTTTTAAGTTGTATTTTATTTTGTAGTTATAAACAACTACTAAGACATTAAAAATTAATCTTTTTTCTTTTTTTGCTCTAGTTCAGAGAAATATGCTGTTGGAAGGCATGTATTTTTAAGTATATTTTGATTCTGATGTGAATCATACTACAAGATAAATGAAACTAATCTATCAAAACAAGCAGATATGATGACAATGACTCAGTTTAAACTTTAAGATTTCAGTGCCATACCTTTAAAAAAGTTATGTCATTAAAAACTTTGCTATATCTTTTCAAAAATCACCTTTCTGCTTTTAAAACTTTTAAGATTTTTACTGTTGTCCTACATAATTATGTTATCGAAAACAAAATGATTACAGATAGAATACATTACTTTTATGCTCTTACGTTCTTTGGAATTAGCACTGTTGTCCTTTATAATTATATTAAATAAAGCTTATCAATTGAAAAAACAAAATGATCACAGATATAAAACAATTTCCTTTCCAACTTTTTAAAGAACCAACATTTTAAGTTAAATGTATTTAATTTAAAGGAACTTTCAACAAAGCCCACTTCTACAGTAACTGAAGAATTTTTTGAACTAATAATATATGGTTGAATTTAGTTTCTACTGTGAGGCTTCAAAGCACAACTCTGAGATTAAGAAGTTCATGCTCTAACAACTGAGCTAGCCAGGCAGCTCATTGTCATTGTTTAAAAGACAGACTTTAAATACCTTTCTTTCTAGTGCTGATTTCAACCCCTATGTAGCCATTGTCTATTAAATTAACACTGTAGTCACAAATGCTGGGGTTTGATTATTAACAGAAGGCACAATACAAATAAACTTTTCTTTGTCTATGTTATCTAGGATAATTGAAAAGAAACAATCTTTACTTTCCTGACTCTTTTTTTAGCAAATATCAAACATCAGTGAAATTCATTTATTGAGATTATGTTTTAACTGGCTTTGTTTTATTTATTTATTTATTTATTTATTTATTTATTTATTTATTTATTTATTTATTTATTTATTTATTTATTTATTTATTTATTTATTTTCAGAGGAGCGGTGTTAGTATAAACTTAATCTTGTCTTGAAAACCCGAGTGAATGATGTTAGAATAGACTATTCTTGACTAGAAATGTTTTTGGTATTGAATAAACTACAAAGTTTTGAGGGAACTAAGTTGGATTTTTTAGTTTGAATAATTGGCAGCAGTTTTTAGGAAAGATCAGAACTTTGTAATCTAAAAGAGACTTTTAGGTTAGAAATCCCCGACCTTGGGAAGAGCTATGTTAAGCTGACTGTAACATTTGAATAGGCAATGCTGTAGGGAGGGGGCAGCAGCTGTGAGCTCAACTGTCTTAAGAAGATAAAAACTGTGAAACTGGGCACTGAGCAGCCTTTTGGTGCAGCGGGAGTGGCTAGTGGCTGAAACTTTGGCTGAGGCTTAACTTTAAAGAGTTAACTCTTTGTAGTGGGGCAGTTTGTAAAAGCTGTGAAAGCTCTTCACAGATTGAATCCTTTAACTTAAGAGCTGGCCTGTTTATATTTTGAGTTACTCTTTTTATACTCCTATTAACACTGCTTTTTTGTAATTAAACAATTTTAAACTAATTTTACTTTAGAATTAACTCTATTATACACCAGACTGTAAATTACAGCATTTTTAGCATTTTGAAGTTGTTTTTGTGTTTTATTTTATTTTTTAAATGTGCTGCCATTTGTTACTGGCAGGCTATCTCTTTTGATAAGAGTGGGCTTAGTTTTTCAGATACTTTTTGGTAAGATTATTTTACTTAACTATGTCAGACAGCATATATTTTGTTTTGAGTTATATTAAGATCATCATTAATACTTCTTTACAGTTTTTTTTGAATGTTGTAGTCATGGTAAGTTCTTAGCCATCGCAGGCATTGCTGATCTGATACGATTACCTTAGTTAAAGATCTCCAGTCCCAGGAGCTTAAAAGCTACCGGTAGGACTTTAAAAACCAGCATGATACTGGAAAGAAAAAATGCAAGCTCTGGGTCATCTCTTACATTCTCCCAGATGCCAGAGTTTATTAGGCCATGTTACCCTAGTTTAGCGTAACATTTTCAGAAAAATTATAACCTATTTTTTATATCCTTTTTAGAATACTTAACATCCCTTGCAAGGCATTTAACATCTACCGTATTACTTCTACAAAACGCTCGTTTACCTTTTCCCCCTTTGACTGGGGTGTTTCCCATATCTTCAGTTCTGAAATCTCCTCACGCATCTGGAAATTCTTGGCTCTCTTCCGGTTCACCGTTCACTGACGGCTATGGCTTTTACTTGCCTTTATTCTTTTCTCAAATAGAATGATAGGTATAGATAAAAGTGAGTGTACTGTTGAAACGGTCAACAGCTCCTGACCTTTAGGAGCCAGGTTAGCAGGCTGAAGGAGTTCAACGACTCTTAGAAAGGAAAAATAAAAGTGGACAGGCAAGGCAAGGTAGCAGAGAGATGAAGATGAAGCTGCCCCACATTGGGCGCCAGATGTTGGCTGCCAAACGCAAGGTACGAGAAATTAATTGACGAGAAGAGATTGCCCAGACACAGCTGGGGGTCAGATGGAGGTATCAACCATGAGACAACTTTATTAACAAAAGGAAGGGGTATTTACAGGGACACAGTGAAACTGGGTGCCCCTACCCCCCACTCTGGCTTGTGGCAGTTAACAAGGTACTCCTCACCCATTGGGTGGTGGCAGTTAGCCCCTCCCCCCTTAAGGGAGCTCCTCCCCCATTGGATGGTGACAGTTAGCCCAACCCCTTAAGGTGCTCCTCCCCTATTGGCCGGGGAGGAGCTCCACCCCATTTAGTGTGGCAGTTAGGAGCAATTGGAAAAGGGGAGTGAGACAAGAAGCGGGGGCCAAAAGGCAAAGAGCAGAGACTAGGAGGAGACAGAGACTGTTTGTAAAGAGTACCCTGAGTGACCAGGCTGGGCAGAAGCCCCCTGGAAGAGTGAACTGGAGAGGACAAGGAGCCATTGTATCTGGCAGAATGTGGGGCCAGTGTGGAGAGTATGGCATTGCAGCAAGGTGATATGGAAAGCTGGTACCTAGAGATAGCCAGCAATTTGGAAAGCTGATTTGTGCATCAGCAATCGTGGAAAAAGTTTGAAGAGCCTTGGAGACGTTGAACTGCATGAAACACTGGAGAGAAAAGAAAAGTCGCCGGCGAAAGAACTGGACTTTACAAAAGTGCCTACGTCTGAGGTTCAGAGGGGCAAAGGAACCATCGTTGGACTGTGTCTTGGGTACCTTTGGGTCTGAGAATGGTGATTGGGGTAAGATAACTGCCACGTGTGTCTTTAAGGACATTTTGTTTTCCTGGTTGAGCTCCCTTGTTAATAAACCCTGTTGTTACACTGCAATTTGAGTAGCAACTGCTAGGGGTGGGTGAAACGGACCCTTGGGGCTTTGTGGGTTGGAGGGCTTTTGCCTTCCTCCCCTTTTGGAGACCCAATTTCAACAGGGTGAGGGCCTGTTGAATTCCAAAGAAGACAAACAAACCTGAGAGATAATTAACATTCTAAAGTCTAAGAGTAATTGAGGAAGGGGGAGTGTTGGTAGGTGGTTGCTATCTCTGATTTTGGGAGGGCCAGTGGAGCCACTGCATTCTCAGAAGGTCATTTCAGTAAATCAGTCCCAAGTTTTCTAGGAATGGTTAACGAGAGAGGTTTTCCTTATATCTTCTGGAATGACCCTTCTGGTTTGCAAATGGCGTACAGCACGCGTACAGCACTTCCTTTTCGGTTCTCCTCTCTTCTCTTCTCTCTTCCCTTCTCTTCTCTTCTGTTCTCTACTCTTTTCCCGACATTTTCTCTGTCCCCTCCCTGATCCTTTAATCCTCTTTTCTCATGAGAAGGCTTAACTTCCCTTCTCCAAGTCTCCACCCACCAATGCTAACAGTAGCTATTTGAATGCATCAGCACCAGTACTGGGGGCCACAGTCCCCTAACATTAGCACAAGCATATTTATATTTTTAACTGTTCAGTAGTTAGTATAAAGTTGAGCTGGGTTTAAAAGTCTCGATCCCATAAACATCTTTTATATACCTCTTATATCATAAATTTGTGTGTACTGTTGTTTTAATTTAGAATTTTTTAAATGGAAATGATTTTGACTTATTTAACTCTGTCAGAAGAACCTTATATTTTAACTTTACTTAGTTGTTTTGGGATATTTTTAATAGACTATTGTGACGGCCACAAGTGTGGAAAACAGACATGTCTATACCAGTGTTTAATAACCTTTTAAAACTTTTAAGAGGTTTTTTTCCTGGAGCTTTTGTTTTTATCTGAAAGCATATGAATTGTTTTTTATAAACTGTTTTCTATCTGGGGATGGAAAGTAGTTGGTAGGTCAGAGTTGACAGTTAAGATAACTAACTGGTTATTTTTTTGTATGCTATGTAAATTGCATCTTGACAGCATAACCTTAATCTTATCTTTATAATCAGAATTAACTTTGCTATGAATTTTTGAAGGGTGGTGTTACTTTTGCTGGTAATTAAGTCAGAATGTTTTTTTGAGAAACTAAGTTATATTTTTTAGTTGGAATGACTCTCAACAGTTTTTCAGTGAATATCACAATTTCCTCAACAGTAGTTAGATCAATGTTGGTACAATGACATTTGAGAATATCTATGACTTTAGTTAGCATTTACCTTTTAACAAATTGACATTATTATTAAAGGATTAACTATTTTATATTTTCATTTTATATGTCTCAGACTATTAATATGAATATTACTGATTTATAGACCACACAACATTTAAAAGTGTGTTCATATATATTGTCTGTAAAAGGTCAGATTGGGGATGCTGGGACCCTCCACCCTTAGGAAAATTATGGATACCACCCTACCCAAGTCTTACCCTCTGACTATAGCTGAGACTGTTTTCAGCCTTACCCACTTTGCCCAGCAAATGACCTTGTCTGCCTGCTAACCTTGTCTGCCCACTAGCAAAACCAAACCCCCATGTTCCTGCCCCTATAAAAGCAGACACCAACTCAACATGGGTGGATATGACTTCACAACCTCCTTCCCCACCCTGGGTTAGTGGACCTTGCCCAGGAGCTCATGGCAGTAAACTCATCTTAATTCTACTTGACCTGGCTCCTGTTTCTCTCTTTCCTCAATGCCATCCTTTCATAGTTCCCCACCATTCTCTCATATCCCTAATTCCTATTCCCTCCTTTCCTGCTGCCCTTTCAGTCTTTTTTTTTTGTTGTTGTTAAGTTTAATACTGACTTTACTACAGAACTTTAAATTTATAAATATTACTTTATTATCAAGGGAGGGGTAAGCTTTCTTTTATCTAAAAATCTTTTTTTTGGTCCCTTGTCCTGTTTTTTGTCTCCCAAGTCAGAAAAAAAAAAAATCCTTTAAAGCACCTTAAACTGAATTTTGTAGTCAATTTACTAGGTAATTTTGAAGCCAGACCATTCAAAACTAAACCAAACTTTTATTAAAGTGACTGATATCAGGTGGAAAAACAGACAAAATGGGGTGCTTACCCAGACTTACAGAGGGGAGCAGCTGGCCCTTTAAAGGCAGCCACATACCAGGTTATCCCCAGCCCATGCATGCAGTAGCAAGACCACATGAACCTTAAGAGGGAGGCAGAAAAAATTTACTTAATAAAAGACACATTAGACAAGAGTCACTGAGGGGTACAAGGAAACCCCTTTGGTAATCTTACCACACAATCCAGTCTCTAGTCCAAAGCGCACATGGCTGCAACAACCATGTGCATCCACAAAATGGCGACTATCTCACCTTAAGCCAGATAAAGGAGTTAAGATGGCATCACCACTTCTTCTTCAGAAGACACAGCTATACTCCCTCTAAGCCAGAAGCCAAGATGTGTCATCAATCCTTCTCCAAAAGCAGGAGCTTCATATCTAGTGAGGAAAACCAGGATGGCATTGTCAGTCTTCTCCAAAGGCACAGCTTCAGAGCATTCTTTCAGCTCCAACACCAAAGTGACCCGGCATCAGCAAAACTCACTCTATATAGCAACAAAAGCACTTCAGACATCTCATATTGAAAACGGTAACACAGCAAACTCTCCTCAGTTCTCCAGAAGACTTCCAAGTTTGCAGTTTCAAAATTAAACCAAGTTTCCAGTACCACACTTCCAAGACAGCTCACACAGATCACAAGTTTCTCCAACATGCATGCTTCCCTGGGGTCCTCACCAGCCCTGGCTTGGGAATGAAAGCCCACAGCTTGGCTTCCTTCCCTGCCCTGCTGCCCCACATGACAGTGGCAGCTCTGAGGCCTCCAGCCTCCCTGCTGTTCCTCTCTACTCCTTACTTCTCCATTCTTCTCTCTGTCCTCTTCCATTCTGCTCTCTCTTCCTTTCTCTGTTCTGTTCTGTCACTTTTCCTGTCTTTATCTCTTTCACCTCCCTGATTCTTAATCCTCTTTTCTCATGAGAAGGCTTAACTTCCCTTCTCCAAGTCTCCACCCATGAATGCCAACAAGAGATATTTTAATGCAACATGAATACTGGGGGTCACAGCCCCCTAACATGACCAGACTATTTTTGATGTGACTCATACTAGAAAACAAATGAAAAACCTAATTACTAAAAATCTACAACCTTTTATCTCAATTTTTTAAGAATACATTTGTGAACTTAAAAACATAATTATCTTTTTAACTTTGACAATGTAATTTTTAAGTTAAGCAAATTTTTTTATTAAATAATTTATATATATATATATTTTTTTCACATCATTCTAATCTCCAGGGGTCACCTACCACCTCCCCTCCCTGACTGCTCCAGCTGGTCCCCACCCTCCTGTTGTATACTTTTATTTGTCCACTTTTATTTATTTTATTTGAAACCCTTTGGTTTCTCTCTTTTTCTTTCTGACTGTTTCTGCTAGTATGATGTCTTCTAGATATATCCGTTTCCATAAATTCATCAAATTTGTCATTTTTAATTGATGACTAATACTCCATTGTGTATATATGCCATATTTTCTTCATCCATTCATCTGTTTTGGGACATTTGGGTGGTTTCCATGTCCTTGCAATTATAAATAGTGCTGCAATAAACATCCAAGCACAGGAATCCTTTTGTACACACATTGAGGTCTTCTTTGGGTAGATTCCCAAAAGAGCGATTGCTGGGTCAAATGGTAGTTTCATTTTCATGCGTTTGAGGGTCCTCCATACTGCTTTCCATAGTGGCTGAACCAGTTTACATTCCCATCAGCAGTGTAAGAGTGTTCCTTTCTCTCCACATCCACGCCAGCACTTGTTGTTGCCTGTTTTTTTCATGTGGGGCATTCTTACTGGTGTAAGGTGGTATCTCATTGTGGTTTTGATTTACATTTCCCTGATTGCTAGTTGCGTTGAGCAATTTTTCATGTGTCTCTTGGTCATTTGTATTTCTTCTTTGGAGAAGTGTCTTTTTAGTTCTCCCCATCTTCTGATTGGGCTTCTTGTTTTGTATTTGCTTAATTGTGTAAGTTCCTTATGGATCTGTTTTATTAAACCCTTCTCACTCTTGCAGAGGGCAAAATTTTTTTCCTATTTGGTTGGGCTTCTTTTAGTTTTTTCTGTTGTCTCTTTTGCTGTACAAAATCTTTTTAGTTTGATGTAGTCCCACCTGTTTATGTTTTCCTTCATTTTGTTGCCATCTACAGATGTTTCCAAAAAGGGATTTCTGAATTGTAATTCATGGAGAGGGTTTTACCCAAGTTTTCCTCTATGTATGTTATGGTTTCAGATCTGACATCTAAGTCTTTTATCCATTTTGAGTTGTTTTTTGAGCATGGTGGTGTGAGGATGTTGTCTTGGTCCATTTTTTTTGCAGGTCTTATTTCAATTTTCCCAGCATAATTTACTGAAGAGGCTATCTTTGTTCTAATGTAAGTTTTTCTCTCCCTTGTCAAAGATTAGTTGACTGTATTTGTGTGGTTTTTATTTTTGGGCTCTCAATTCTGTTCTATTGGTCTGATTGTCTGTTGCTGTACCAGTTGATACTGGTACTGGTACTGCTCTTTTAATTATATGGCTTTGTAGTATAACTTGAACTCTGGAATAGTCAGGCCTCCATTCTCTCTTTTCTTTGCCAGGATTTTTTTTTTTTATATATTCAAGGTCTTTTATTAGTCCATATGAATTTCTGTAATTTTTGTTCTATCTCTTTAAAGAATGTCATTGGATGGCAGGGGGAAGGATCCCCAAAGCTAGAGGTCAGAGAAATGAGGTGCAGAGATAGCAGAATGGCAAGGAGACCTACTGGAGCCAGCAACTAGAAGACATGGGTAGATCCCAAATGAACATGGACTGACTGCCCAATACAAAGCTTAAGACCATCAAGCACAATGTGCCATGGCCCTGGAACACAGTCCCTCAACCGACAAATGGACACAGCCACAGAGAAAAAGAGACCAAAGGACCAATGAACCCAACATAAACCAAAAAGAACAATAAGAGTGGAAACGAATGAACACAAGGGGATAGGGTGTGGAATAGGGAAGGCATACTAGTAACCATTTACCCTACTTACTTATGTGACAATGTATATGAATTTAGAAATAATATTTTTTTTTAAATGTCATTGGAATTTTTATAGGAATTGCACTGAATCTGTAGATTGCTTTTGGTAGTAGTTTATTTTAAAATTTTAAACAAATAACTTTGAGAATTAACTTAAACATCTTGACAGTTTTAGTTCTATATCTTTAAAAAGGTCACTTTTATTTTTTGAAACTTTTTAGATTTTGCTAAAATGCAATTATATCTTTTGAAAACATCTTTATGTTTTTAAGACTTTTAAGACTTTTTTAGAAATTAGGAGTTTAGTGATATAGTTTTGAAGATTTACTTTTATGGCCCTAAAATTTTCTAGGAACTTTTTCAAATTGTAACTTTTGTCTCAGATACTATATATTTTTTAAACATCAAATAATTTATTTAAATATAAATTTCACATCTTTGTAATTCCAGGATCCACCTCCCCCCCCCCTCCCTGATCATTCCCCTTCTGTCCCCCCTGCCCCCCACACACCTGGAGTTGTGTACTTCAATCTGGTTGTTAGCTCTTTTTTGTTGTTGTTTTTTTACTTTTCTTCATAGATTTTTGTTTATCTTTCCCAAGTCCTATATAATAGTGAAACCATTTGGTGTCTGTCTTTATCTTTTTAACTTGTTTCTGCAAACATGATTATATGATTTCTCTTAGGTATGTCCATGTTATAAATTCATCTAATTTGTCATTTTTAATTGATGAGTAATATTCCAGTGTGTGTGTATGTGTGTGTGTGCATATATAGATATATATATAGTATATATATATATTCTATATGTATATTCTATATATATATATATATATATATATATATATATATATATATATATATATATATATATATACCACATCTTTTTCATCCATTCATCTGTTTTGGGACATCTGGGTTGTTTCCATGTCCTTGCAATTATAAATAGTGCTGCAATAAACATGCTGGCACAGTTGTCCCTTTGTACCCATGCTGAGGTATCCTTTGGGTAGATTCCCAGAAGAGTAATTGCTGGGCCAAAGGGTAGTTCCATTTTCATTAATTTTCATTAGTTTGAGGGTCCTCCACACTACTTTCCATAGTGGCTGGACCAGTTTACATTCCCACCAGCAGTGTAAGAGCATTCCTTTCTCTCCACATCCATGCCAGCACTTGTTGTTGCCTGTTTTTTTTTTTTTTTAATGTGGGCCATTCTTACTGGTGTAAGGTGGTATCTCATTGTGGTTTTGATTTGCATTTCCCTTATTGCTAGTGACATTGAATAATTTTTCATGTGCCTGTTGGCCATTTGTATTTACTCTTTGGAGAAGTGTCTTTTTAGTTCTCCCATTTTTTTATTGGGTTTCTTGTTTTGTTTTTGTTTAATTGTGTAAGTTCCTTGTGGATCTTTGTTATTAAACTCTTGTCACTATTGTGGAGGGCAAAAATTCCCATTCTGATGGGCCTCTTTTAGTTTTTTCTGTTGTCTCTTTTGCTGTACAAAAGCTTTTTAGTTTGATGCAGTCCCATCTGCTTATGTTTTCCTTCATTTTTTGACCATCTGTAGATGTTTCTAGAAAGGGATTTCTGAATTGTAATTCATGGAGGGTTTTGCCCAGGTTTTCTTCCATGTATGTTATGGTTTTGGGTCTGACATTTAAATCTTTTATCCACTTTGAGTTGGTTTTTGTGCATGGTGTGAGGATGTTGTTCATTTTTTTGCAGGTTTTAGTCCAATTTTCCCAGCATCATTTATTGAAGAAATGCTCTTTGTTCCACTGTAAATTTTTTCCTCTTTTGTCGAATATTAGTTGACTATATATGTGTGATTTTATTTCGGGGCACTCAATTCTGTTCCATTGGTCTGCTTGTCTGCTGTTCTACCAGTACCATGCTATTTTAATTATTATGGATTTGTAGTATAACTTCAAGTCTGGAATAGTGAGGCCTCTATTCTCTCTTTTTTTTTGGCTAGGAGACTTTTTTTTTTGAAAAATTAATTTTATTGATTTGTCACATTTGTGCATTAATTGATCCCTCCTCCTCCCACCGTCTCCCCCCTCCAGTCACTCCATCTCCCATTTTTCTGCGATTTGTTGGTTGGTTAAGTTGATGTTCAGATGTTGGTTCTTTGGCCCATTGTTCTCTTCCAATATCTGGTAAATGTGTATGTGGGGGTTTTTTTTGCATATATATATATATTTATATTACATTAGTCCATTATTGTGTACCCTGGGGCTTTCCCACTTCACTAACATTTGTTAACTATCCTGATTTTTTGTGCTCTTCACCTCCCCTGCCTTCTTCCCCCTCCTCCTCTCTGGATCCATGGTTCAGTCCCATTGGTTGTTTTCATTCTTTCTTATTTGTTTGTTTGTCTTTCCCTATATCCATCATATAATGAGACCATCCTGTACTTCTCTTTTTCTTTTTGACTTATTTCTGCTAATATGAGTCTTTCTAGTTCCATCCAGGTTGCTGCAAATGACATGTGTTTGTCCTCCTTGATGGATGTGTAGTATTTCATTGTGTATATGTACCACATTTTTAAAGCCAATCTTCTGTTTTTGGGTATTTTGTTTGTTTCCAATTCTTTGCAACTGTAAGCAGGGCTGCAATGAACATGCACGTACACGTGTCCTTTTGAATTAATGTTTTCATGTCCTCTGGGTAGATTCCTAGTAGTGGGATTGCTGGGTCGAATGGTAAGTCCACTTTCAACTGTTTGAGGGTCTTCCACACAGTCTTCCATAGTGGCTGGACCAGTTTGCACTCCCACCAGCAATGTAAGAGAGTTCCTTTTTCTCCACATCCGCACCAACATTTGTTATTGTCTGTTTTATTTATATGGGGCATTCTTACTGGTGGAAGATGGTATCTCAGTGTGGTTTTAATTTGCATTTCCCTGATTATTAGTGAGGTGGAGCATTTTTTTCATAGGCCTATTGACCATCTGTATCTCCTCTTTGGTGAAGTGTCTTTTTTAGTTCTTCTCCCCATTTTTTGAGTGGTTTTTTTGCTTTGTTTTTGTTGAGCTGTAGAAGCTCTTTGTGGATCTTTGTTATCAGAGCCTTGTCACTTGTCTGGAGGGCAAAGATTTTCTCCCTGGCTAGGAGACTTTTTGATATTCGAGGTCTTTTGTTATTCCATATGAACTTCTGTAGTTGTTTTCTATTTTTTTAAAGAATGCCATTGGAATTTTTATAGGGATTGCATTGAATCTGTACATTGCTTTGAGGGGATGGTCATTTTGATGATGTTAATTCTTCCAATCCATGAACGGGGATGTCTTTCCATTTCCTTATGTCTTCCTTCCTCTATCTCTTTTAGCAGTGTTTTAAAGTTTTCTTTGTATAGTTCTTTCACATGTTTTGTTAAGTTTATTCCCAGATATTTAATTGTTTTGGGTGCGATGGTAAATGGTATGACTTTTTTAATTTCTTCTTCTTCTTCTTGGCTTTTTGCATATAGAAAGGCTACTGACTTCTGTGTGTTGATTTTGTAACTGAACTTTTTATCATTTCAAGAAGTTTTTCTGTAGATTTTTTGGGGTTCTTTATATAAAGAATCATATCTTCATATAATGATAGCTTCAGTTCCTCTTTTCATATTTGTATCCCTTTTATGTTTCTCTCTTAACTTATTGCCCTGGCTAGAACTTCCATTACAATATTAAAAAGTAGTGGGGAGAGTGGACATCCTTGCCTGGTTCCAGACCTTAACAGGAATGGTTTTAGTTTTTCCCCATTTAAGATGATGTTTGCTGTTGGTTTGTCATAGATGGCTTTTATTATGTTGAGGTATGTTCCTTTGATTCCCAATTTTTCAAGGGTTTTTATCATAAATGGGTGCTGAATTTTGTCAAATGCTTTCTCTGCATCTATTGATATGATCATGAGGTTTTTGTTTTTCTTCTTGTTGATGTGGTAGATTATGTTAATTGTTTTCCAGATGTTGAACCATCCTTATGCCCCTGGGATAAATTCCATTTGGTCATGGTGAATAATGCTTTTTAAGCATCGTTGGATTCTATTTGCTAGCAATTTGTTTAAAATTTTTGCATCTGTGTTCATTACGGAAATTGGTCTATAGTTGTCTTTCTTGGTGCTGTCCTTATTTGGTTTTGGTATGAGTGTAATGTTTCCTTCATAGAATGTGTTCGGGGAGCTTTCCTTTTTTTGGAACAGGTTTAGTAGAGTAGGTGTTATTTCCTCTTTAAATGTGATGTAGAATTCATTTGTAAAGCCATCTGGTCCTGGGCTCTTGTTTTTAGGGAGGGTTTTTATGACTGCTTCAATTTCATTGCTTGTGATTGGATTATTTAGGTTTTATATTTCTTCTTTTTTCAATTTTGGGTGGTTGTATTTTTCCAAGAATCTGTCCATCTCATCCAAGTTGTTGTATTTGTTTCCATATAGATGTTCATAATAGTCTGATTATCCTGTCAATTTCTTTTGTGTCTGTTGTGATTCTGTTTATGTGAGTGTTCTCTCTTCTTTGTGAGCTTTGCAGGAGGTTTATTAATTTTATTTATTTTTTTCAAAGAACCACCTCTTTGTTTTGTTGATCTTCTGGATAGTCTTTTTGGTTTCCAGGTTATTTATTTCTTCTTTGATTTTTATTATTTCTTGTCTTCTGCTGGGTTTTGGTTTTTCCTATTGTTCTTTTTCTAGTTTTCGAGTTGGGAGATGAGGTTTTTTCTTTGTATAGCTTCTTTGTTTTTTATATGGGCCTGTATTGCTATGAACCTTCCTCTTAGTTATGCTTTTGCTGAGGCCCAGACATTTTGAAAAGTTGTGTCTTCTTTGTCATTTGTTTTGAAGTAGGTTTTAATTTCTGCTTTAATTTCTTCAATTACCCATTCTTTGTTTAGTAGCATATTGTTTAGTCTCCAAGTATTGGCCACTCTTCTTGCTTTCTCTTCGTTGTTAATTTCTAGTTTGATGCTTTTATGATCTGAGAGAAAGGTTGGTGTAATTTTATTTTTGTATATTTATTCAAATTTGTCTTGTGTCCTAATATGTGGTCAATTTTAGAGAAAGATCCATGTGCATTTGAAAAGAATGTGTATTCTTTTCCTTGGAGGTACTGTATCCTGTATATATCTATGAGGTCCATTTGGTCTAGGTCTTCTTTTAAAGCTTTTGTGTCCTTGTTTAGTTTCTGTTTCATTGATCTGTCCTTTGGTGTGAGTGGGGTGTTAAAGTCTCCTACTATGTATGTGTTTTCATCAATATTTGTTTTCAGTTCTGCTAGTAGCTGGTTTATGAATCTTGGTGCTCCCTCGTTTGGTGCATATATGTTGATAATTGTTATGTCTTTTTGGTGGGTTGTACCCTGAACTATTAGGTAGTGACCATCTTTATCCTTTGTTACTTTTACTTTTTTTTATTTTGAAATCTGCTTTGTCTGCTATGAGAATGGCTACTCTGCCTTTTTTGGGGGGCCGTTTGCTTGTAGGGTTGTTTTCCATCCTTTTACCTTCAGTCTATGCTTATCTTTGGAGATTAGATGTGTTTCTTGGAGGCAGCAGAAAGTTGGGTTCTGCCTTTTGATCCAGTCTGCTACTCTGTGTCTCATTATTGATGAATTAAGACCATTAACATTTAGAGTGATTATTGATGTTTGAGGTTCTAGAGTTGGTTTTCTGGTAGACATTTTAAGGTTCCCTTAGTTTCTTGTTATGTTTGTTCTATTTGTTCTTCTGAGGGCTTTGTACTTGAGATTTCTTGCAAGATTTCTTGTAGTATGGGTTTGGTGGTAGCAAATTTCTGGAAATTTGTTTGTCTGAGAAGATTCCAGATTCATTTACAAGGTAGAGTATTCTTGGTTGGCTCTTTTTGTCTTAGAGTTTTTTGAAGATGTGGCTCCATTCTCTCCTTGCTTGGAGAGTCTCTTCTGAGAAATCTGAGCTCAGTCTAATGGGTTTTCCTTTGTAGGGTATCGTTTTTTCTCTCCAGTCATTCTCATTATTTTTTCTTTATCTTGGGTTCTTGGAAGTTTTACAATGATGTACCTGGCTGTAGTTTTTTTGTCATTAAAGTAGTTTGGTGTTCTTTTTGCTTCCTGTACATCTATTTTCATTTCATTTTTCAGATATGGGAAGTTCTCTTCCATTATTGCTTTAAAAAGCCTTTCATTTCCTATGTCTTTCTCTTCTCCTTCTGGGATTCTGATTATTCATATATTTCCTTTCTTTAAAGTATCTGATCTCTGATTTTTTTCTTCTGTCTTCTTACTTTGTTTTTCTCTCTCTTTTTCTCTTTATGTTCTTCTATTTCTGTATCCTCTAGTGTGCTGACTCATTCTTCAATTTCTTCTAGTCTGCTTTCATGGCTTTTCTCTGCATTTTGATATCTTCTATAGTTCCTCTTAAAAACCATATACCACTTTCAGTTTCTTATTTAGTGTTTTAATCTCTTCTGTTCAACAATGGTAATGTTAATTTTGCTGCATTTTTTTTGTATTTTTCTACTTCTCTTATCTCATTAAGTGCTTTTATCATGATGTGTCTGAATTCTTCATCTGTCATATTATCCAATTTTTCAATGTCCTTGTTGGTTTCAGGAGATTATCCTTTGGTGAAGAATTGCTTCCCTTTGGGCTTTCTTGAGTGTCTGTATTTTTCTTCTTTCCTGCATTTTCACTTTGAACTTGTTCTACGTATTGAGTGACTGCTGCTCTGGTATTAGTTGGCATGTTGTCAAGTACAAGGTTGTGGTTATTCTGTTTTTCTGTCTGAATTACTTCTTGTTTCTGTGGGTTGTTTGGGGGAAGTAGTCCTTTCCTTATCTGAGCTGCTGTCGCACAGCAGCACCTGCGCTTCTGGACTGGGATGTCATCCCTGATATTCTGCAGATCCTCCTTTCAGTCTACCACTGAAGGAGCCATTAGACTGTTAAATTTGAGTCTCTGCAGGAGACCTTACATATGTGGAATCCTCTGATATGCAAATCCAAATTCCAAGTTTCTCCAGAAGACTGCTTATGACATTTTCCGGTTTGTGTCTGAGTTGCTGTGGTGTTGAGTTTCTGTATTTTCTATTCTTGTACTTGAATTACTTTGATAACATTCAATATTGAATTTTTGTTTCCATGTGTGTGTGTCTACTGTCACTGGTTTCCAAGCTTTGATTTATTTGTTGTTTACATTTGCCCCCAATTTTTTTTCTTCTATAAATGAACTTCAGTGTTTTTGTGTACTGCTGAGATTTTGCTTATAGTCTTTATCAGTGCTGGCACTGTACGCGGTACCAAAGTAGCACAATGCGACACGGTGCCTTCCTCTCCTGGGAAGTGGGTGGAGGGCTTCAGAGGGAGTGGCTGGGAGGTGTGTCTGAGGGATGCCCCCATGCTGGTGAGCTCTGGTTGGGGACCCAAGGCGGCACAATGTTCACATACTACATTAAATTAAAAAAAAATGATCACAGATATAGAGCAACTTTCTTTTTTATCTTTTTAGGGAATAATTGTTTAAGCTACATACTTTAAATTTCAGCAATATTTAAACAAAGGATATTTTTGTAGTAACAACTGTAAACATTTTTTGAATTAATGAAGTAAGCATGATCATTGCCCTTAAAATGGTGTTTGAGATTAAGAGTCATATGTTTTACCAACTGAGTTTGCTGGACAGAGGTCAAAAGACAGGTTGGGAACATATTTTTTATTTGATGTTGATTTCAGCTTTTGTGGATTGATATATCTTTTGTCATTGAGTACCCTAAATACCTAAAAACTTCTTTAGACCTGTTATACCTTTAACGGCAGTGGTTTTTAGCTAACTATTGGCTTTTATTGTACCTGTGAAAAGCTGGTCCTTACCAGATGTTACTGATTTGATAAGGCTGCCTCACTCAAGAGTTCTCCCTTCTTGTAGGTGCTTAGCAAACTTTTTAGACTATATGACCATGCTGTTAATAATTTCATCGGCATTGAGTGGTCTTTTAGGTGGTCTCTTATGTTAATTGCAGATGCCACAAATTTTAAAGCTATATTCCCTTAGTCTCTGTACCAAGTCAGAAAGAAAGACAGACCAAATGGTTTCATTAATATATGGAACATAGAAAAAACAAACAAAAGGTCAAGAGGAAAAGTCAAAACAAACTAACAATCAAACTAAAGTACATACCTGGTCAGGGGAAGGGGAGATGGGGGGAGACAAGTTTTTTAAAAAATTTAAAAAAAAAAAGACAAACTTAAGTCATTTGCAGCAACATGAACAGAGGTAGAAGGAATCATGTAAGTGGAAATAAGTCAGAAAGAAAAAGAGAAATATGGGATGGTCTCACTTATTTGAGGGATATAGGAAAACAAACAAACAAATGGTTAAGAAAAATTTGAAACTACTAACATAACTAATGCATAGAGCAAAAAAGGGGGAGGAGTGAGAAAATGGAGTTGGGAGGGTACAAAAGACTAAGATGGTGCACTGGTGGTAAGGTGATGGGAGAACATGGGGGTAGACAATGATGCAGTGTATATAAATGTGCATAGATATATATGTGCAAACAATAAAAAGTAAATTGAAAAAAGAACAAGCAATGAAACAAAAACCACTTTAGATTCTGGCAAAAAATATTGAGATGGAAAGAGAAATTGTGGTGAAATGAATAGGTAGAGATAAATAGATAAATCTGATTGTGTGAAAAGTACTAGGACTTTGGTGGTAGATGCATTGTGGTATATACATTTACCAAGGTGTGAGGAATATACTCCTGAAACTTAATAAGCAAATGGCACATTTTTTAAAATTCTGGACTTTTTCCAAGGACACTTAGTTTTAATGGGCTGTGGTGAGGTGTCCTCTAAGGCAGAAATGTCACAAAACTCTTCTGGTATTGTATCCTGTTGAGGAAAAGCAGAAATAAATCCACTTTGGATGTATAGGTACTGACACCTAGTGGAAACTATGAAGAGTATCCATGTAGATATATAATGACTGAAATGTGAATAAAAGTGAAAAAACATTAAACAATATATCGTAAAAGACAACCATGTCCTCATAGGGCACTTACGAGTATGACTCTGTGTTCAAATGCATACTAAACATTGTACGAAGTATTACATATTCAGATGCAGTAGGAATACTCTAGAGTGTGAGTTTGAAATCATTGCTCAACCAAGATCTGCTCCTTGCCCCAATACTAACTACCTTGAGGTATTATTTTTACTGCAAAATGAAGAAGCTATAATAGTAAAAGTTTTAATCATTAATTTTACATAGAAAATTATTTAAAGACCTTAAAATGGAAGACATTGTAATTTAATGCATATATTAAAGAGAATAATTTGCTAAATACTTTATGAATAATATATCTTTCTGCAGACTTTACAATTATTTATGTAAAAATGACTTAATAGTTAAAATTTTATTCATTTTATGTACTCTAAATTTGTTTGGTATACTAGAAGCTTTAATATTACAGAAAGCAATCTTTAAGAATAGGAGTTGTGATCTAATTATTTAATCCTAATTGAACCATAAGTCTTTAAAGCAAAAAAAAAAAAATCCCTTTTATGACTTCCTCACATCTTGTAAAGGGCAAGTTTAATGTGAAGGGAGGAGAAGAAAAAAGGACATTTAAATAGACACAAGTGGGCAGGAAGACCTGCACCCAAAGGAACAGGTTGGTTGAGAGAGGCTGGGATGGCACAGGTGCAGGATGACAGCTGTCTTGGAAAAAGTTGGTGGAGAAGCACCTGCAATAGTGACTGGAAGGCACTGAAGTTTAGGGAACAATGAGATTTATTTATCAGGCAAGGAAAAACAGAGTCACTAAGGCCATAAGTGACCTTTATCTTATCTTACCACAGTTCTTATTTAGTCTTAAAGTTGTAAAAATAGGCCACGAGTTCAAAATAGCATCTTTCATATTTTAAACAAAAGGCAAAGAAGGGCCACTGTGCCCATAAATGACAGCTCATGGAGTCGCGGGATCACGGTTAGAGTCCCGCCCAGAGCAATACAGCAAGACGTAGTTCCAAAAAATAGCTGGGTGTGTTGGTGCATGCCTGTAATCCTAGCTACCTGGGAAGCTGAGGCTGGAGATTGCTTGAGTCCATGGTACCTCAGGCAACGTGAGCCTGCAGTTCCAAGTGCAAAAATAGCGAGCGAGCGAGCGAGTGAGCGAGCGTGCGCGAGAGAGACAGAGAGAGAGAGAGACAGAGAGAGAGAGAGAGAGAGAGAGAGAGAGAGGCGAAAAAGGCATCTCAGTGTTAGAAGAACCAGCATTTGTGGGTCCAGTTGTGTATGCATTGAAGAATAACAGCTGCCACACTAGGCATAGTAGCAAACAAAGTGTAAATTTATTGAAATGAAAGAAACTCCTGACAATTGGAGGAGATCCAAGGGAGGAAGGTCGTCTTAGCTCTGTCTTGCCCATGACTGTATCCTGTGAGATTTCCTGTTGCCCGATGTGCTTGGCTGTTGGCTAGGTACCAGGTGGTTGGGAAATTTCATTGTTTGTTGTTTTTTTGTTCTTTAATTGCCCTATAACTGCATCTTGCCCTGGAATGTAACAATCTCCTCAAAATACCTCTGTTTTTTCTGGATTCTGCTTTGTCTCAGATCACTATTACAAATCTTGCTCTTTCCTGTCTCCTGTCCCTTGGTCTGTCTTATCAACAGCTTCACCTCCCCCATCTCTGGGAGGTCCACAGAGTCCATTTTCACCATGTTTACCTCTCTCACCTCTGAAAGGTAAAGATTTTAGTTTCCAGCAACTTTTTTCTCTGTCTGCCCCTCACCCCAGGGTGACCAAATGTCAAGGTGACCACCCTTTGTGGACAAAACTAGAATGACCAATCCTTGGACTTTGGAAGAGAAAGAATGGGGAATAAATGCTAGAGATAAAAAATACTAGTTGATATTTATAGAGGACTGTTGTTTTGCTAACATCCAAGATATAAAAATATCCCTTTCAAATTCCAACAGGTGCAGCACTCTTTATAATGACAGAAAAGGGCAACTGGAACAGTAAGAGTTCAGGAAATTATGACACACCTAAAATGGAATACACTGGTGACATATCATTTGACTGTTTAACAAGGCAAGGACAATGGCTATATTTCATCAAGTGGAAAAAACTTAAAAGAAAATCATGGTGTGAACATAATTTTATTTTAAAAAAAAATATAATTGTGTGCATGCACAGACACACACCTGAAACAAGATGTATCCAAAGTAGCCTTTAGAGTAACTCTTGTTGACTGAATTATAAATCACTTTTGTCCTTTCCTCTACTATTTATATGAATGAACAGGGTGATCACCAGGGAAAGGGGAGGTTCCAGATTCCCTGCCCCACCCAAGGAATCGTGAAACTGAAAAGGGAGGAGGAGAAATTGGAGAAGAGACTAGTGGAAGAAGGGCAATAAAAAAGCAAGGAGATCTGCAGGAAGCACTCTCTGTGAAAAAGCTTGCATCTTGGCCTTTAACTGGTACTGGAGACTTAGGGGACATGGAAGGAGACACTTGGAAGAGAGATAAATAGATGAGAAATAATGTCCACTTTTATCTTGATTTTGATATTTTTCTTTTACTCCAGACATGCTGATCCCCTTCTACCCTTTTTCTATGGAGCACCTACCAGTATGTGACTTAGACTTGTGGCCAGATTTTGATCTTCAGCTACCTTGCTTTGGGTCAACCCAGTTTGGCTAGGCATTTACACAGAGGGGATGGGTAACTTTGGATGCTTGATCTGGACACTGTACACTTTCTCTTTTCCTTCTCTTCATTGTACATTAATTGTTCCTTTCCATTGAAGGTTTTACACATACTAGAGTATTTGTGTCTTGATGAGACGGGATGTAGCTGCTTGAGTAGGCAGGGTTGGGAGCCTCAGGGTGTCCTTCACCTTGCCCTGTAACATGAGTTCCCAAATTTCCTGGAACCACCTTGTTCTTTTAAAGTGAACAATAATTTGTTTAGAATTATGGTTATGGTTAAAGGAGTCCTTTTGACAACAGTATACCAACTGATGAGTTAGGGAGAAGTTTTCAAATTTTTAATTCTTTTCAAACTGTGGAGGAAAGTCAAACATTTGAAGTTGGAACTTGGCTAACTAAGTGGCATTTGCTATTCAATTCATGTTAAATGGCTTACATCATGTACAAGCTCAAAATATCATTCCTGAGAGAAGAGAAACTAAGGAGATTTATCTTAAGATAAAAATTGACTACAGGGAGCATGATAGACTATGGAGTATGAGGGAAATTGACAAAGAAAATGAAGACATGATTATTAAGGGAAATCAACTAGCAATCAGGATGCAATTTTCTGTTTGTACTTAATAATTTCTCTTTGTCAGTATTGTCTTATTTGGAATATTTCCAGGCAAACAAGTATGCTTAAACTCATTTTTTTGTACTAGACGAAAGTATGCACACAAACAATGTTAAGTATTAAAAAGCAATGTTAAAATCTTGCTTTGATGAACAAGATAAATATGATTTTAAAAAATATTTAATTGGAATTTCCATTTGTAGAAAGCACTCTTTAGCTATCAGAATTTAAATCATTATTCAACTTATTAAGGTTGAAGATAAAACAATTAATTTCCTTATGTTTTGAAGTTCTAGATATAAATTTCATTATGGAATTTATAAATATAAAATCAGATTATTTACCTTCAGTTTTACTTGGATGGTGTTTGATTAGCTTCAATTAAACAGAATTCTTGGCCAGGCACGGTGTCTCGTGTCTGTAAGCTTCAGCCTATGAAGCAGTTGGGGCTAGGGATCGTGGTTCAAGACCTGCCTGGGGCCCGCAGGGAGACCTAATTAGTTCCAAAAAATAGCTGGGCGTGGTGGTGCATGCCTGTAATCCCAGCTACCTGGGAAACTGAGGCTGGGGATTGCTTGAGTCTGTGGTACCCCAGGCAACAAGAGCCGGCGGTTCCACGGGCAAAAATAGCGAGACCTAGTCTCAAAAAAAAAAAAAAAAAAAAAAAAAAACCAAAAAGAATTCTTTTTTCATGATTTAATATTCCATTTTTTTTACATTTTCTAATTTTCATACAACATCAGTCAATTTATATAGTTATTGTTCCTGTTAGCAATGGTCCTCCCATCAATGATGCACCCTTATACCACTGTTCGTTAGATTCTTACCCCTTCTCCACTCAGGTCACTCCAACTCCTCTCTCACTGCAAGTTGTTCATTGCTACTCAGACCATTAGTCTCTTCTTTTTCTTTTCTGGAGCAATGTCCTTTTCCTGGGTGAGAATCTGTGTTGCTGGAAAGCAGCAGACCATGCTGCTTAAATCTCCAGGAGAAACTTTGAGTCAGTTAACCAGGCAAACACATCAGGTAACCTCTTGTATGCAGGCATGCGTGATGGTTTTCCAGGCTCCTTGATTTTGGCATTTACTGTGGTGGAGGTGACTGGAGTTTGGAGACTTTTGTCCAAACTTGTGTGTTTACTAGGTTCCATGTATCTTCATTCATTCTGGCTCTCTCCTCCATTCCAATGTCTGTCACATGATTCTACTTCTGAACCTTATTGTTCTGGCATCTGTCACTGGGGACCCAACTCCCTAGTCATGGGCAGTGGAGAAATTCCCTGGCATGGACAGACCTCAACAGACATTTGATCCAACTCTTCTCCTCTCTCATGGCTTACAGTTCTGCTGTGGGGCTGCAGCCACATCTCTGTGGCTTTCCCCCCTCCCCACATTGGAAAAGAAAGGAGTCTCACTCATGTTGCACACATCTCTGAACCAGGGGGTTGTTTCCCCAGCTACCCTGGTAACATTGTAGGTGGAGCTCTGATAGTTCATCTTTGTTATTCTTACAATCTTGTCTCTTGTGGTTTCACCATGTTCTATTTGGGTCCTACCCAGGTGATGAGTGCATCCATTGCCTGTATGTCTGCAAGTAGAGTGCTAAATTTCTCCTAGTGAAGGTCTGATTGAAGTGGGAGTAAACCAGAACCTCTCATACAGCCAGCAGAGATGCTCAACCTTCACCCCCACCCTAAACTAGGGGCAGAGGCCAGCTTCCCCAGCTAGAAACCCCTAGGTCCTGAGACTCCAGTGCATAGGACTCACCCTACCCTCACCCCTGCCCAAGGCCTAGGCTATAGTAGGTGCATGCTGAAACCCTCTCCCAGTTAAAGACCTTGAAGGGGGATTTTCAGCTCTTATCGCTGACCCAAGTGGGACTAGGACTGGTCTCCTAAAATGGGGCCTACTAATCCCTCCTCATAGCCTGAGATCCTAACAGAGTTGTCCAGGCCCCACCCTCCTAAAACAGAATAAAGTCCTATAAAACAGAAACTTCAGACAATAAACAAAACAAAAAGAAGTCCAACTGAATGGTAAAAAATCTTCACCTTACACATCAGTGATAAGGGCCTGATAACAATCCAGAAGGAACTCATACAACTTAACAAAAATGAGACAAAAAGCCTAGTCAAAAAATGGGGAAAACTAGAAAGATACTTCTCCAAAAAGGAAATACAAATGGCCAATAGGTATATGGAAAAATGTTTAACATCACTAATAATCAGGGAAATGCAAATCAAAGCCACACTGAGATATCATTTTACACCAGTAAGAATGGCTCATATCAAAAAAAAAAAAAAAAAAAAAAAAAAAAAAAAAAAAAAAAAAAAAAAAAAAAAAAAAAAAAAAAAAAAAAAAAAAAAACAAACCAAAAAACTCAGGAAATAGCAAGTGCAGGCATGGATGTGGAGAGAGAGGGACACTTTCATACTCCTGGTGGGAATGTAAACTGGTCCAGCCACTATGGAAGGTTTGTGGAGAACACTTAGACTACTGGAAATGGAACTACCATTCCATCCAGCAATCCCACTTCTAGGAATCTACCCAAAGATTACAAAAACTCTAATCCAAAAAGATACCTGTACCCAGATGTTTATTACAGCACTATTTACAATAGCCAGGATATGGAAGCAACCCAAATGCCCCAAAATAGATGAATGGTACAGAAATCTGTGGTATATGTACGTGATGGAATACTATTCATCAATCAAAAAAGACAAGCTTACGTCATTCATGGCAAAATGGATGGAGCTAGAAGGAATCTTGCAAACTGAAATAAGCCATAAAGGAAAAGAGAAATATACCAGATGGTCTCACATATATGAGGGATAAGGGGAAAACAATATAACAGACAAGGAAATTTTAAAACTAATTTTTAGCAAAATTGAAGCATAGAGCATGAGAGGGGGAGGATTTTTGGGGGAGAGAAGGGCACAGAAGACTGGGATGATGGTTCAAGGGTAATAAGATGGTGGGAGAAGCCCAGGGTAGATAATAATATAAAATAAAATAAATAATATAATAAATCATTTTTTTAAATTGAACAAAAAATGAACTACTAATCACACAAAAAAGAAACCTCATTTACTGATTTAATTGATGATATTTCCTGAGACATTTTTATTTTGCTTTTATAAATACAACATATTTGCAATACAAAATGTTAGTGAAAGTACTATAAAACATTGCTGACCTACTGAATTCGGAGACAGACATGAAGAAAACTTGAAGAAGAAAACCCATCTTTTCAACACAGAGTACTGAGAAAATTTGTTTTCTCTGTGCTAAAATATTAATATATACTCTTAAATAACAAAACTACATAAATAACTAACTTAAAATAACTAACATTACCAACTGAAATTATAAGCTCAAAAGAAAACTTAGAAGTAAATTTTCATGTTCTTGGGTGAGGCCCAAATATCTAAGTAACGACACTAAGTAGAAGAGATAAAAATATTAGAAGCATTATACCTCAAATGTCACCCTTGAGAAATGGTAAAAAAGTCATAGAAAGGAACAAAATATTTGCAAATTATATATCTCTTAGAGAATTTGTGCCTAAAATACGTAAGGAACTTTTGAACGTCAATAAAAAGCAAATTATCTGAATTTAAAAATAATCAAAACAAACAAAAGGCTAGGAGGAAAAGTCAAAATAAGCTAAAAACCAAGCTGAAGTACACAATTGGGGGGGCAGTGATTGGGTGAACAATGAAAGAGGAGAGCCCTGGGGATTACAAAGATGTGAAAAAATAATATATAATTAGATATAAATTATTTTTTAAAAAGAAAATAAATAAAAATAATCAAAACATCTGAATAAATATTTAACCAGAGAAGACTTGCGAGTAAGCAAATAAAAAGATTAGCACAACTAGTCACTAGGGAAATGTGAATTAAAGCCACTATGAGATACCACTTCTTATCCACAATGTTAATTATAAACAAAACAACAGCTAGTATTTCTAAGGATATAGAAAAAATGGAACTCTCATCCATTGCTGCATAAGTACAAAGTAATACAATCACTTGGAGAATAAATTGACTTAAAAAGTCAAATATAAATTTCCATATTATCAAATAATTCTACTACCAAGTCTTTATCCATTAGAAATAAAAAATGCTCATAAAAAGGCTTCTACACAGATCATCATAGCAGTGAGGGAGGACATTAGGAAATGATACCAGTCAATTAGGAATAGAATGTCCAAGTCTTTCTCAGTCTGATTGAGAAACAATCACATATCAAGAGGGTCCCCCTCATGCTCCAATTCAATTACAGAGTATTCAGGACACCAACATAATAGCACAGTAACAACTATCAAAGCTGATTTCAGAAAGCAGGTTGGGTAATACAGAAAAATTCACTGAGCTGTAGTAGCTTAGGAGAACCCCTTGGGTTCAGCCAAAGAGCAAGAGAAACAAAATGGAGACACTTAATGACCAAGCCCCCATTCTTTGCCCACTGTACCTGTATAAGTGCCTGTTTCTTGTCCCTCAATTAGCTATCCATTCTGGACCCCTCTCCACAAAAGAGTTTTTTCCTTCTTCCTGTCAATAAATCTTTCATTTTTCTGTAGCTTTTGTCTTGACACTGAATTCTTTTCTTCCTGGAGTCAAGAACTGAGGAAGAACCCTCCTGAATCAAGTTCTTCTGAAAAGCCCAAATTCAGCAGTATATTCATAATAACCAAAATGCTGAAACAATCCCAATATCTATGAGCTGGTGAATGAATAGACAAAAGTTGATGTATTTATGCCATGGAATAAAATTTAGCAACAAAATGATGGAATAACATAAATGGACATTAAACAATGTGATAAATGATAAAAGCAAAATAAAAAACAATATATTGTTAATTCTATTTATATAAAAT
The DNA here is from genome assembly GCA_004024945.1 of Uropsilus gracilis. Classification (NCBI taxonomy): domain Eukaryota; kingdom Metazoa; phylum Chordata; class Mammalia; order Eulipotyphla; family Talpidae; genus Uropsilus; species Uropsilus gracilis. The sequence goes on along the minus strand of PVHY01016319.1, from coordinate 569 downwards.
GTTCAGAAAGAGCAAATCTATAGCTCAGTAATCACATATAACTGAGTGTGGAAAAGAGGGGTGTGGTAGTTGAATAATAACCTTCCAAACATGTCCCTGTCCTAAATCAGTCTATTAATATATTACTTTACACATTGCAAGGGATTTTGCAGATTTTGCAATTAAATTAAGAACCTTGATGAAAAATTGCTCAACATCGCTAGTAATAAGGGAAATGCAAATCAAAACCACAATGAGATACCACCTTACACCAGTAAGAATGGCCCACATCCAATGAACAGGCAACACAAATTGCTGGCGAGGATGTGGAGAGAAAGGAACACTACTACACTGCTGGTGGAAATGTAAACTAGTTCAACCACTATGGAAGGGGGTGTGGAGGACCCTCAAGCTAATGAAAATGGAACTACCATTTGACCCAGCAATTGCTCTTCTGGGAATCTACCCAAAAGAGACCTCAATGTGGGTACAAAAGGACACCTGTACCCAGATGTTTACTGCAGCACAATTTATAATTGCAAGGTCATGGAAACAACCTAAATGCCCCAAAACAGAGGACTGGATGAAAA
>PVHY01016318.1:0-33997 GCA_004024945.1 Uropsilus gracilis | reverse complement strand
TGTGGTGGGGGGGGAGATGTGGTGGTGGGGGTTATTCCCATGGGAATCAGCAGTTATACAATCATATATTGTAAAATATGCAAATAAATAAATAAAAACAAAAGACCCTTGCCCTGAGTAAATCTCAGCATGGGAGGCCACATGGCAGAGGAAAGTCGCTAGAGACTTGCATTCCAGCATTCACAAGGGTGGAACCTGACTGCTCTATTGTGTCTCTTTCCAGACACACTGGGTCACAGGAGGGTGAGTTAGCAGAACTTTGCAGAAGCAGCTTTCTAGACTTGTCCTGAAACTGCTGGGGCCAGAGCCAGGACAAGGAGACTTTCGAAGTTCTCATCTTCAAATGAGGGTGGACTAGAATCTGCTTCAGCCCAAGATTCTCTACTTTCTTCTGTTCTGCATGGGAGGATTCCAGATTCTGCTGCTTTTGTCAAAAGACTTATAATATTAACATCTCAGTATATTTGAAAGTGTCAAATTCAACCCAATCTCTTCACTTTGCAGACACTGAGAAGTTTCCCAAGACTGGTTCAGGTCAGATTTGAGAGAGATTCTAACCGTGGGGCTTCTGGAACGTCCTGCATGTTCCAGCTTGGCGATCATAAATCATAGAAAGTTTTCAATCCAAGCAGCCACATGCTCTGACCCAGAGGTTAACTAGATGCCACTGTGTGTCCAGGAGAATGTTTTCCGTGCAAACACATGTAGCACGTAGCTTCTTGGTTCCCTGACTATTCATTTCATTGTTTTTATTTCATTTTTATTATTGTGTGTCTAGTTTCCAAGCCAATATGTCCCCTAATTATCAGCACTCACTATCACTAAGCTTACAGTTGGTGCAGGGATATCTATATTTTAGTCCTAGGGATAGTTTTTAAGTTATCTTAACAGATCTATCTGCTTGCGAGGAGTCACACAGGGATTCCTCACAGTCTAAGATCCACAGCCTGCTCCTCTGCCCATCAGGCTTCCATCTGACCTAAAGCTCTGACTCAAAAGCCAGAAGCCAGGCCCATAGGAATTCACTCCCATCTGCCTCATTCTAGCGACTGACCTCATACATAGTGACTGACCCCTTCTCCCCTGCTAACCAAAATTGACTAAAATGCAAATGGTAACTGAACCTATTGACCAGATGTGAGACACCCCCCTCCCTACTGCCAGGAGGTAATGAAGAAAAGGCAGTTATCCTCACAGGCCGTATGATGCAGAGTTGGTACTCAGTTTCATTATTACTGAAAAACTTCTTATAATTCTACACTCATTCATACCAACACCAACAGAGGTGAGTCAAATGATTTTTAAAGATATTTTGTGAAACAAGCAAGAGCATAAAAAACGTCAACGACACCATGTAATCCAGTCGGTGACTTACTCACAAATCATCATCTGCTCAGCTAGGGGAATTATGAACTGTCTGGAAATAATACAGTAAAGACTGTCAATGACAATTAGAGCATAAAGAATCTAATACAGACTCCACGATGAGTCTGAGACCTCCGACTTTACTAAAATCCATTTATTACCCAAAAAATTCTGGAACCACTTTCACATAAGTGGACATCATTTAGTGCTCAATTACAATGACATTCCACTGGAAGTATATATTAAATGCAGAACATCTACATTAATACCAGGAGAATTTGGTAAGATTGATGTTATTGCAATGGATACCAGATGAATATTAAGTATCTCACTTAAGCCGTCCAGGTTTTGGACTCAAGCTATGTCCTCTCCTTACTCCTATTATTTCCATTTCAGAAGATTTTTTTTTTTATGGAGGCAGGAGTTAGGCACAATGTCCACTTTTATTTATTTGCAGTCTGGTTTAGAAATAGATGAACTTCAAACATTGATTAATCAAGACACACTGTATAATAATATTAAAATCACAGACACTCTGCCACCACCATGGAAAGCAATTCATTTTCCAAAGAGCTATAGATCTATGTAACGGGAAAGTCTGTAAAAGGAGGTAATTTCAGACTAAGCACTGAAAAGACATTTTAATAGCTCCAACATGGATTGAACTTAATGGAGCAAAGAAATCTCTGTTGAAGAATTAGGACCTGCCCTAACTCAGCTCTGATCAAACTCAGAGCTGTTAATGGCTCCAGAGGGGCCGATGCAGAAAAAGGAGATGTCTGTTAGTGTTCTCTCTCCTCATACGTGACTTGAGCTGGGAATCAACTTCTTCTGGAGTCATTTTTATGCTAATCAAGAAAATGGTGCTCTTCCTTTGTAGATGTGTAACTATGAGGTCAAATTCCCATTAAAATATGGGGTCATAAAGATGTAGGCAGACGTCATGGTCCTCTTGCCATTTTTCATGCTAGGTTCCTGGCAAGGAAGCAAGCATGCATTCCCCCAGTCCAGGGCAATGGGTCATGTGCCTGCCCCACAGATGGTCCAGATTTGGGTCCCAGTTCAACCACTTCTGACTGCAAAATGCTCACACCTTCAGTCCCATCTCCAGCAAGATGGCAGCAGAAGAGCCATGCTGCTCTGTGGACTGAGACATGGCAGGTGAGAGTGACCAGGGCAGCGTTCTCCTCAAAGCCATGTATCCAGGCTCTCCCGCTTCTTTTGGGGAGCAGGTGCCAACTCCAGGACTCTCCTGCCCAACATAGATACAGAAATTGCTGCAGGCTCCACCTCTGCCTTGGGCTAGCTTCCTCCCTCTAGTCAGAGTTGGATTTCTCCCAGGTCAGTAGACCAGCTTGGCTGGCCAGCCCCTGCCTTAGCTCTTTGCCACATGGGCCCCCAGACTGGGGCCCAAGTTCTCTCCTAGACAAGGACAGACATGTGGCAAAGTCAAAGGAAATCCTAAAGGAAGTCGGTGCATAATTTTGCCTCCCTCCTGGGGGGAAAAAAGTAATTGGTATATCTTTTTCAGAACAGCAGTCCCACCTGGCAAGTGAAGAGACAATTCTAGCTCTCCCACTGGAGGCTGATTTCTTCCCTTTCAACAGAGACTCAACTCTGAAATAGGTTTTTTAACATGTGGGCTCCAGTCTCATGTCATAAAACCAGGAGCTCTGGTTCCCACATACCACCATCATCTGGAGCTCAACCAATATGGCCTCTGAATGGGGATCCCACCACCCCCAACCATCTCTGCCATCTCCATGAAGTCTCCAGGGCCTCTGGGATTGGCCAGATCATCTCTGCACATATCCACCTTCCTGCCACTGTTACTATAAGCTCAGCAAGCACTAGTCCCTGCATAAACCTCATAGCACAATGAGACAAAATGAAAGCCACATCCAAGGAAATGTGACAAGGGAAAACCGAAGGTGCTAAAACATGAAATATGTGTTAAGTCCCCAAAGAAGTTCATTACCTGAAGGACACATTATCCACTTCCCTTCCCATGAGTCAGCATAGTCAGTCGTCATTCCTAATTGGTTTAAAGCTTAGTATGAAATATTAGGATGCCACTGTATGCGATGACACAGCTGTATTCCTGAGGGGATGGCTGAGACGAATCTGTGTAGAGTAGAGACAGGTGGAGACAAAGGGAGCAGGTGGAAATGGGCTGTAAATATACTATAACTTAAAAAATAATGGGGCATTTTTTCCCTACAGGTTTCTGGTGTTCCATCACTAATTAAATATTGAAGCCACAAAAGGAGAAATAAAGTTTTGTAGCTCTTTGGATTTAGGGCATAAATGTAAATATTTTGTACCATTAACTGCAATTCCATTTGAAAAAATGCGTGTCTGGTTGGGGAACACTGAGTTGTAGGCATAGATGCTGAGAAGGGAGTCAGTTTAAGGGAAATATTAGCAGTTCATGGAATCATCCATTCTTCTTTGGGCCAGAAGCGGGGGGCTGGCGTGGTTGACTCCAGGGCAATATTTTTCAAGTATAGAAAATTAATGAGCCTTGTAAGCAAAATAGTAGATTTCCTATGATAAGGCTTGCAGTCCAAATCACATCCCCACAGAGCAAATAGGCTGCTGCCAAAAGCAGAAAATCAACAGGCAAATCGTTTGGAATTCTTGGGTGATTCACACCAGAGAGCAGTCGTTGAATCATTTATGGTCTCCATTCTCCATGCTTGCAATGAAAAGGCACTTGGAACTCTCAGGCACTGATTCTAGATCTTGGCTTCAGAGGTGATTTATAATTCCATGAGAAGAAGCAAGAAGTTTCTGAAACCACAAGAGTCATCGGCATGTAGAGTTGGTTTGGCCAACATCCCTCCACGAGTGACCATGCCAGCTGCTCTGATAACCCTTCCCTTTAGTTCATGAGGAATAAGTCTCATGAATCATTCCTATTAGTATATATTGCAGTCTTCCAATTTTACATTCCCAAATCTGTCTCTCTACAACTTCCCTTAGAGTTCTATACTGTTTGTAGGATGATATAAGAAAATGCCTTCTCTTCTTTCCATGCAACACTGCAACAGCTGCATCTGGGCTTCAAAGAGCCCATTCGCTGCCCTGTGCTCTCTCTCAGAGCAAGAAGCCTCTACCGGCTCATCTGTAAACTGCCTTCCATGATCTCTGCCTGAGGCTTCAGACTGGATTAGCAAAGTAGGATAGTCTGGGTATTTTGTCAAAAAGCAGGTAGCGTGGGTTAGCAGGCAGAGCCCATGCCTGCTGCCAGATGTCCTTGAAGGTGATGCTGGGCTTTAGTATGTGGTTTGGATGAAACCACTTAGGAACTTAATCGAACTTACAGAAACAGACAGCAGGAAGTGACTTTTCAGGAGTTCAAGAAGGGGAGAATGGGGATATATGAGTCAGAAAGTGCAAAGCTTTAGATACATAAGATAAGCAAGTCCCTACAGAGAGCTACTATACAGCACAGACTTTATTATTGACAAACTGTATTGTGTACTATAAAATGTGTGAGGATAATTATTTGGATATTATCACCCAAAAACCAGTAATAACGCTAAGTGCGAGAAAGGAGACTTTTGGAGGTGATGGATGTCTGCGGCATAAATGGTTTTGTCAATGTCTACGCCTTCCTGGGTGACCCATGTGCTATTTCCTTCCCAGTGACCCCCAAATAGTTTTCTTTGCCATAGTGGCCAATAGCCAACAAATATCTCACCTGACGGTATTCCTGGGTGAAAAAGCTCCAAACCCATTCACCATGTTTTTTTTTTTTTTTTCTGGAAAAGGTAAAATACTTGGCTCCCCATCTTGAGAAATACTTCCAAACCTCCTAGGATGGACTTTGGAACAGCCATTTCCAAGAACATTCTAGGATCATTGCTATCAGTCAGAGGTTCTTCATGACAGAAACACAGTCTGTGAGTGTGAGAGCTCTTTAGCAACTGAACCTTCCAATTCATATTTAATTAAATATAAATCATAATTTTATATTATAGAAATAATTTTGTATTTATTTAAAATAAAGATTTTAAATTTAAAAATACCAGAACAATTGATTATCAAGCAGAGGTTCAGTGAGAAAAGCAAAGGGATCTGAACTCACCGAAGATTAGCAACATTTCCTGAAGTTACTGGGCAGCCTGCAATTTGGAGATGAGAAGGCCTTGGTAAACTTCAGCATTGCATGAGCCTGAATGAGCTAAAATATATAAAAGTAGGATGAAAATATATAACAATCATTTCAGAGGAGAGGATGAACCTGACACATTGTTGATGGCAATTCTGAGAAATCTCTGCAATTAATACTTAAAACTCAGTCATCAGAGCAGCAGCATTCTAAATTGATCAGAAAGGAAACAAAGAGAAGAGAGGTAAATGAGTAATAAAGTAGATCTAAATAGGAATGGGACTTAGGGAATTTTCTCAGCCACCCTGACCACACATTACTGTCATTCCTTCACCAAAAGGAATTAGCCATAGCATATGCATGCAGATACCTATAACTTTGTTAGCTGTAATTTGGTAGTAAATGTGACATCCACTTTCACTTTTCAAATCCTCTCTTGAAACTTTCAGCTCTGGTTTAAATAATTTCTTCAGATTTTTCTGTAGAAAGAGCTCTGAACCCTGCAGACTCAGCAGTTCATGAAAAGACATTCAGTATTGTCATTGTTAGGGAAATGCAAGGCAAAACCATGAGAGACCACACCCTCAGGGAAGCTGTTATCAAAAATAAATAAACATAAATAAGAAATTGGAGTCAATCATAGTACTTTGTTGGAGGGAATATAAAATGGCTTAGCGACTATGAAAACTTGCACTGCAATCCTTCAAGAAAGTAAACAAGGAATTTCCATGATGCAGCAGTCATACTTCTTGGTGTGCACCCAACAGGAATGAATGTAAGGACAAGAACAGGTACATCTACACTGTTCACCACAGCATTCTTCTCAACAAAGGGTGGATGCAACCCAAGTATACATAGAAGACAAGTGAGTGGATTTGTTAAATGTGGTAGATACATACTGTTGAATAGCATCCAGCCTTTACAAGAAGAAAATGCCAACACATGCTTCATTCAGCCTGGGTGAAATTTGAAGACATTATGCTAAGCTAAACAAAACGATAACAAAAGAACAAGCATGGGTTGATTCTACTTGTGTGAGAAACATAGTCATCAAAGTCGCAGGGACTGAAAGTACCAGGGATTTGCCAGAGACTGGAGTCAGGAGGAATAGGAAGCTATTGTTGATTTGATATAGTCAAATCCCTGCTACATCCTCCATATTTCAAGTTCCTTTCTTCTTGTTCTGGAACATCTATATCAGATCAGTTAAAAGCCTTGCTAACTAATTCCTATCACTTGTTCCTTTTAACTGTTTTTCTCTTGATGTTTAGTCATGTGGTTCTGCATCTTGCTAGTCGAAGAATGACTGATTTAATAGCTATTGTTTATAAAATGTGTAGGGTTTCCAGGAGATGTTATTTACCTCCAAGGCCATTTGCCCCCTCCTCCCCCTGACCAGCAGGTAGACAGAGTAATAGCCAATCACCTGACCCTAATGACAGGCCAGCTATTTAATGAACGTGTCAGCTCCAAGTGAAGCTCAATCTATTTTTGTTTACCCTCATTTAAGACACATCCTCCAGAATATTCACCTTCAAGTTTGGGGTGCTCACTGGCTCCCCAAGAATGAGTTCTGAACTCTAACCTTTGTCTCTGGACACTATGAAGATTTGGAAACACTGCTGTGTCTTTTCCCAGAAGACTTAAGCTGAGGGGATTTTGCCTTCCATTCCTCACAGCCTCAAAGTCCCATTGAGAAAGAAACAAGCTGTGTGCTCACACACGCATCCCAGGTATGTCCCAGAGGCTCTTCCGGTTTCTCTTGCCCTGGAGCAAGTGGCCTTGCATGGTGCAGATCCTGGAGGAGCAGGCTCTCACCTGCCCCAGTGTCAGTGTCTTCCATCTGAAAGCAGCCGCAGGACTTGGTGACTCTTGGTCACCTTCTCTGCCTGCATCCTCCTTGACTTCACAGTTCTCCGATGCCTCCAAAGAGATGACTCCTCGGCCAGGCATGGTGGCGCACGTCTGTAAGCAGCAACCTAGGAATGCACGGCAGGGGCCAGGGATCGCGGTTCAAGTCCTGCCAGGGGCATGTAGCCAGACCTAGTTCCAAAAAAATATAGCTGGGCATGGTGGCACGCACCTGTAATCCCAGCTACCTGGGAGGCTGAGGCTGGGGGTTGCTTGAGTCCGTGGCACCCCGGGCAACGTGAGCCTGAGGTTCCACAGGTAAAAAAAGTGAGACCTAGTCTCAAAAAAAAAAAAAACAAAAAAAAAAAACAATAACAAAGAGATGACGCCTAATTTTAGCTGTTTTTCCCCTTAAGTTGCTCCCTGTAGAACATAATCTGCCAGTAGCTGCTCCATCCCAACAGGAAGTGGTCATTTACTGAATGTCACTTTTAAACTCACCACCTGAGTATTTCTCTGCTGCAGACCTCCCAATGCCTCCCACTGAAACTAGACTAAGAAGGCAACTTCTGACCGGCCTGACCCTGCAGGTCTTCAGCGGCCTTCCCAGCTGGACCTTCCTAACCTCCGGTTCCCACACTGTTGCCCAGTGGTCTGATTTCCAGCCCTCACTCCCAGCCATCCATTTGGCTGTGCTGCTGCAAAGGTCTCCTGTGGGAAGAGTCTGGTTTGGCCATTGTGAACCTCAACCTGGCCCCCGATTTCAGGGTGAAGAAGTAGCAGACCCTTTATGTCTCTAGCACCTAGTAATGCAGCTATCCTCTTTGTGATGCTAATTGTATGCAGGCATTGCACTCTGCATAAGTTCCTTATTATTCCAGCAGTTACATAGACACACTTGGGAGGTAGGACTGGCAGGCAAGCCAGGCAAGGCCCAATTGGGGTGCTGGGAGGCAGGTGAGCCCCCCCCCCCCTTCCAGCCTCCCAAGTATATTCATGTTCCTTATCTGAACTCTCTCTGCCTTGTATTCTCCCTTCCCAAGCTCTTTCAAGTGCTCTGCTCCCAGGGTGATCCAGCCCCTTTACCCCTCCATCCTAGGCCCAGGTAAGGCCACCCACGCATGCGCACACCCACTGGGCCAGGCACACACCATGATGGGGCGGGCGCAGCACACAGGTGCTGTTCATAGAGGACAATGGTAGAAGGGCAAAAACCCTGAAAATGCCTTTACCCTGCACCCCCCGGGCAGTTCATAGCTAAACAACCTCAAAAAATGTGTCAACCTAGACTAAGCCCCAGCTCCTGCTTCTGGGTCACACTCAAAACTCGTTTCATGGTCAGGACTAGACTAGTTGTCTCTCCCTTAAATATGTGCCCTTGTGTGTTTGTGGTTCTCCCACTATCCCAAAGCAAATCAGCCCGGAGGGAACATTTCCATCAGGGAGCTTGGCTGCAGTTTCTATGGCGATATTCCTTTTCCTTTTCCCGTCCACTTGGCCTCAGCCTGGAGCAAGAAAGGTTCTGCAACCCCTCTCCTCACAGACACTTGCTACAGATGCCCTTGTACCATAACCACCCTCACAGCCAATTGCTGGGGACGTGTTAGGCTCAACAATCTGCGTATGTTCTTTGATTTAATCAGTTACACAGATATACCAGGCAGGCCAGGGCCAAGGCTGAGGGGTGGAGAAGAGGGGTTCCCAGGAGGCAGGCAAGCCCCCCTTTTCCCCAGGAGTCTTCACTTTCTTTCTCTGGGCTCACTGTCTGTGGAGTTCTCTTGTGCTCTTTCATGCTCAAGCTCAATTGTTCTCTCTGTGCCCCATTATCCCCTCTCTCCCAGGTCCAGGCGTGTACACTTACACATGTGCACCTTTACACATGTGTACACCCACTACTGGGTCGCACTTGGGAAAGACACAGTACAGTACCCAGGTGCTGGCTATGCAGGCTAATGGAGGAAAAATCCTGACTAACTCACTTACCTAACACCCCCCATGACAAGTCATTATTTCTTGGAGAAACAAGCCAAAGAAATTCTTCAAAGCAGGTGTAGTTACTCTTTTATAAAAATCCTAACCTTGGCTAATTGCAAATGCCTCAAGTGGCTTAGTTTTCTCTATTTTATGTCCACTTTGATTCTATTGTTCTGATCCACATCCCATGAAATCATAGCAGCAAAAACACCCAACTCCTCTGAATACCATTAGTCCAATCATGAACTTTAGACTTAATCCTCGAGGGACCTCTCATCTGGTAAGGTCTAATTTATATTAAATTTTCTAAAAGGAAAGGGAGAACCGTCAAAGTGAGCAAGAAGGACAGACAAGAGTCTGTCATAAATTAATAAGCACCACCGACCTCCTTTTTGACCCTCTAAACTCAGTGAAATTAATATAAGCAGACAAGTGAGCCTCACTTGCCCCACCCCCAAGAGCCTGGCAAGTTCACTTAAGCAATCCAAGTTTCCTTAAAGTTTTATAAGCCAGCTTTTAGAGCAAGTCTTTTGTACTTATTACTGGTGACAGCGAACATTATGGCAGCCAGTGAACCTTACTGACTTACGACCCCAATATGGTCTAGCGGTGTTATCGAGGGAAATATCAGAATCAATGCTTGTATATTACATTGAGGTCCTGACTTCTGGAAAAGCCCCCGACAGACCCTTCAGAATATGTCAGTGAAATGAACAGCTAATACTCTGAGACAGCCTACTGACAATGAGCAGAGAGCCCTGTTTATTTAACCACCGAACCTTTCTAAAGGTGTATATTTCAAAAGAAAAGGGGTGGGAGGGCAGGGAGTTCAGGTCCCCTGATTTTTGGCAATGGTACCACATTTATGTCCAGTTTTTCAGTGGCCATATGTGCGGTTTTTCTGCAGAGAGCAGGAGTACCATGTGGTCTTTGCCTGGATTAATGGATTTACATTATTAACCAGCTCCTTGTAGAAGGGGCACGAGGATGCCTCCCCACCACTACACCTGCATTTAGAGCCTGCATTCGCTGGAGGAAGGCTGGGCTCATGACCACCTTTTACTGGAATTAATCATGTGTCTTCTTCAAAAGCAGCCTCTCCTCTGCACATAATCACCTCCTCTGTGCATGGAACTTTTATGCAACTTTTAAAAAATTCCATTTCAGTCACATTTAGGTTTTTTATTACCTAGATGCTCTCCCAGGCATTGCAGAAAAATCTATAATTATTGGGATATTCAGAACACACGGTTTTAGGGCATTTTCCCCTCACTGTCGATGGTCAAAGAACTAAGAAATCTTACTGGAATAGATAGATATGCAAGGTCATTGACATGTAAGGAATATACCCTTTCCTCTCCAGTGAATAGGAGGACAAAGATGAAAGTCCCTTCTGACCCTGGGATCCTCACTGCTATTTTTGATCATTCCCCCTTCATCACTGTGCACTGAGCCATTCAACTGTTCTATCTGGTGGAGTGCCAGTCCCTGGGATTTGGCAGCCTATAGGGACACCACTGTAACCTTCAGCCTCTGGCAGTGAACTTGATCTGAGCTAACCTGCCCAGAATTCAATCCAAATGTCAGAATTGCCAAGGGGTGCTCAACAGAAGATCAAAAGGTCCTGCTTCCCTCTCTGCGAGTCTAATCATCGTATTTTTGGCAAAAAGCAATTTATATCAATCTAACATTTTATTGAGGAACAGGCCCTATTTAATGTTCCTCAAAGGAACCTGTTTGGACCACTTTGGCAGTTGACTTGCCATGGGCACCTTTTAAAGAGAGGATGCCCTTTGGATGCCAGTAATCATGCCTGGAAGTGGGGTGTGGCTTGACCCCAGGGGTAGGAGTGTTATCTGCCTACAGAGCTGTGAGGGCATACAGTCTTGCTCATGTCCCCCAAGTATAAAAGCAGAACAAGGTGATTCCTTCTGGCAGCCCTAACCATCAAAGTTGGAAGGTTTTTGGGAGGAGGTGGTCAAGGTTCAAACTGCAGAGTTGCAAAGCTTGTGGTGGAGAAATTGGACAAACCTGGTAGAGATCAGAGAGACAGACGAAGGGCAGAGCAGAGGGTCTATGCAGCCTTCAGGGGCAATACTCAAAGGCCCAGAAATATCCTTATTGATACTCAAACCTGAAGTCAAAAGACTAGATTAGATAGCACAGACGATTGGCTCAGATGAGCCAGAAGGCCTTCCATGTACAATGCAGTGACTACGGCCATCCTTTTCCATTTCCATGGTCAAAGGTGCTCTCCAGGAAAGGGAGGATCTGAGCATATTATATCAGAGCAGCCTGGTTTCTACAAAGAAAGTCAAAGTCACTAAGTTTAGTCAATATAATTTTCAAACATTCTTCATAAAAATAGAAGGAAAAATCCTAAAATTTGTATGAAACCACACTGACCTCAAATGATCAAAGCAATCCTGAGTGAAAGGAAGAAAAATAGAGATACCCCTTGACTTCAAACTAAACTACAAAGCTATAGTAATCAATGCAGTATAGTATTAGAAATAAAAATAGTCACATAAGTCAATTGAGAACCCAGAAATAAATCCACATAAATGTGGATAACTAAGTCATCACAAAAGAACCAAAAACTTAAAATGAAGAAAGGAAAGTCTCTTCAAGAGGTGGTGCTTTGAAAACTGGATAGTCACATGCAGAAGAATGAAACTAGGCCATAATCCTACACCATGCATAAAAATTAATTCAAAATGGTAAAAAGTTAAAATATAAGAGGGAAAACCATGAGCTGCTTAGAAGAAAATGTAGGGGATAAGCTCCTTGACCTTGACCTTTGAGTCAGTCTTTAGGAAATCTACTCCAGCAATAGGGGCAACAAAAGCAAAAATAAACAATGGTACTACATCAATCAAAAAAGTTTCTGCACAGAGAAAGAAACTATAAACAAACAACATCCTACTAAGTGGGAAAAGATATTTACAAATCATACATCTGGCAAGAGGTCAATATCCAAAATATATAAAACAAATCACACAACTTTACAACAATAATACCAAAACCCAAAGAAATAATAGGCAAGAATCTAAATACCCATCTCACCAAAGATGACTCACAGATGGTCAAAAGCATAAAAAGATGCTTATCAATACTTTTCATTAGGAAAATACATATCAAAGCCACAAATTACCTCATACCTATTAGACTGGTTTTAATCAAGAATAAAGAAGAAACAACAAAAGTTAACAAGGATGACTAAACAATAGGAAACTATATACTTGGTGCAGTCACTATGGAAAACAATATGGGGATTTCTAAAAAACCTAGGAACTGGGAACAGAATTACCATATTATCTAGCTATTCCACCTGGGTGTTTTTCTGAAGAATGGCAAAAAAAAAATCCTCAAAAAGATATAAGGACCACATGTTCATTTCAGGATTACTTACAATAATCAGGATTTGGAAACAATCTAGGTACCCATCTAAAGAACATGTGTAAAATATATACTCAATGAAATAATACTGAGATATAAAAAAATTAAAAGATGGAATTTTGCCCTTTGGAACAGCATGAATGAACCCTGAGGGGATAATAGTAAGGGAAACAAGTCAGATAAAGAAAGACAAATATCAGATGATTTTACACATAAGGAAGATAAAGAAACAAACAAGCAAGCAAAACAAAAACTCTTAGATTCTGACCAAAATATGACAGCTACCAGAGGGGAAAGAGTAATGGAGGGGCATGGGTAAAACAGGTCAGGGGGTCAGTGGTATGGTTCTGGGTGGAGACTAGATTTTTGGTGGGGATCATGAAGAGGTTACACAGGTGTCTAAATATAAAGCTGAATCTCATGCAATATTATAAACCACTGTAATCTCCATAGATTAAAATAAAGAGTAAGACTTTGGAGCAGGGGCTCTGGAACTGATTCTGCTAGTAACCATGTCATTTTAACCACTGGTTACTACCTTTCCTTATTTGTAAATTGCAAATAATTCAGAGCATTGTATTATGAGGTTGAGATGACATGGAACATGTTAAGTCTTTCACACTTCTTAAACATCCCAAAGAAAATGTCCAGTAAATAGTATGCTATTATTAGCAATAACAAGAATTTGAGCTCGTTAAAAATCATAACTGATTTTGACTATGTACAATAAGCACTGTGCTTAAGAACAAAATTTATCTCACATATACAGTTGAGAATACTTTTTGTTCAATGAATTTGGGTCAAACAACACAGGACAGAGAAAAAAATGGGTCTAATATTAAGCAAGGAAGCCCAATCTTGTCCCAATTAATGGAGCACCCCCCCAAAAAAAAACCCCTCAATAACCCAAAGGCTCCAGTACTTTCAGGGTTGCTGTGGTAGAAAATGACACACAACCAATGTCCCCATCTCCCAGATTTATCACCAACTTAGCATAAACTGGTAAGGCGACCTTTACCCTGAACCATGGAAGGAAGACCCATATCAGAGAAGGAATTATCATTTGGTGAACTGAAGTAACATGACTATAAATGACAGCTCTCAATATTTTTATTAAAAGCAAAGTATCTTTTGAAGTTTGATGAAATATTCAAGTTTAAATATAAGACATTTAATATCCCACTGTTTAAAACAACTGTGCTCACCAACCTGTTTCCAAAAACAAGGTGGAAAAAAAAATCACCTAAATAAAAGTTTTGTGTTTTGTTTTGTTTTCTTTTGAGACTAGGTCTCACTATGTTACCCAGAGAAATGCATACTCAAGCAATCTTCAGCCTCAGCCTCCCAGGTAGCTGGAATTACAGGTGCCCACCACGCTGCCTGGCTGTTTTATTAAACCAGATCTTGCTATGTTGCCCGGGGTGGTCTTGAACTCATGACCTCAAACCATCCTAAGCCTCTTGCCTCCAAGCACTTGGACAACAGTTGCGCTATCACACCCGGCTTGATCTCTTTATTACAAAGTCTTAACTATACCCCTATACTTCTATGTAGAAATTAGTGATTCTGATATACAAGGGCTGTCTAAGTGACAAGAATTAGTCCAACCACTTCCAGGTCACCATAAAGAAACATCCAGCCTTGTAGATGGACATCCTCTTAAAAATAGAGTGGTACCTGCATATCTCATGTGACTAATTTATAATTAAAATGTCAGATATTATAGTTAATCAATAATACTTACATTATTCTAACCAGAAGTTGGAAGGCAAAGGGGCACACAAACGGCTGTATGCAGCTTTATCGCCTGATTCTTTGACACCCTCTAAAACAAGAATACATTTTTAGACATCATTTGTTCCTCTAGAAAATATTCCTAATCATTTAACAGATGTTAATGCTTGTTTGCTAACAAAAGAAAATAGTCAAGTGAAAAAAACCAAGCAACCAATAACTTTAACAAAAAAATTCAGAAATACTAATTCTTACTATGGGAGATGGGGATGTTGAGCCTCTATAGGTACCTCTAGCTGACCTACATCCGCCTAATACACTGGGTACTGGTCATCTGGGATTATATATGTTAATATTAAATGGCCTTCCCTCAGCCTGTAGTTAGAAATCTTAAGACAATGAACTTGCTCATGCTCTTCAGTAGGCGCCCACCTTGTGGCAACAGGGAAGGAGTATGAGAGAAGATCACCATGGTGCTGGGTAAGAGATTTAGATCCACTTTAATGCTGTCTCTTGCCCTCCACTTTATACTGACTTCTTACAAATTTACTGGCTAACCCAATAAAAGGAAAATCGATCACTAAATGACAACCCTCACCTGACTAAACTATTTAGTCTATTTAACTTAATAAGCAACATATTTTATGAGAAAAAGTAGACAACATATTAAAATGACCTCAAATATTAAAATATAAGTATGACATTGGACTTTTTTTAAATCTTCCAATTTGAAAGGGAAGAAATAGATCTAGATAGAAATGAGATAGTGCTAGGTAGAGCTATACATAGATATAGAGCATATTATTACATAAATATATCTCATAATATATCTATTACATAAATGCATTCAGCATGTAAGATCATGCCCTGACCCAGGCGATTCAAAGCCCCCCTTTTTCTAAAACAAGAAGAAGGTTCTTTGTTTCAGACAGAGGATAACCCTCCTACTTCAGAGCAGAGCACTGCTGTGGTGGCAAATACCTGCACCAGCAGTCAACTTTGTGCAATTCTGACAAGAACACAATATCTTGGAGTTGGGACTTCTGCATCTACAAATTGGGGAAAATAGTCTCCATGGTTTTGTGGTGATTAAACAAAATACCATAAAGTGAAGCTTACAGCAAGGTTTCTGCCACCCCACAGAAACTCCAGCTGTGCTTTTTAATGACCCCTCCCTACACTGAACAGCAGTGGTAAAAGCAACTCTCCTCACCAACCTGAATGATGGCATCCATTGTAGTTCTTTCTTCCCCAGATTCCTGCTTCTCAGAGGGAGCTGCCATCTCCCTATTTTATAGGAAAATAAAATACCACTTGGTGAAAACCAAGTGGAACCATGCATGAGAGCACACTGATGCCATGAGATTCTCTACTTTAGTTGCTATCATCCTTAAATCCCAGAAAGCAAAGGAACGAAGCCAAGGAGACTATAGCCCAGACTGTGGAAACAACAATCACCATAATGACATGTCTCAAACATACAAATTGAGAATAGAAGGCAGCTACTGTTTTTACTAATTAATAAAAGGGACACATTTCCTCCATTTGTGGCTCTAAGGTCTCTCTGGAAACCAGTGGTCCATTGAGAGCCAAATCAGCAGGTTCTCTAATAACATCATTATAGTCAGCATCATTTCATTATAAAGTTGAAGAGAAAAACATACAATCCTGGCCAACACTGAATAAAACAATGTTTTTTGTAGAGCTGCTTTTGTGACACATTGTTTCATATGGAGGTGTGAAAGTGTATCTGCAAATTCATATAGAAATGGAAAGGACTGACACATTAATTTTTAAAATGGAAGAAAATGAAATCACAGTTTCTAAGAATATATTGACTATATGGAGTGAGGACTTAAAGGAATGTTAAAAAAATTTTAAAATCACTTCTCAGCAATTCGTGTCATTTTTTTTTTAAGAGGCCAGGTCTCCTGGCGGGTAATGGGGACACAGGAGCCAGCCGGGACCCCCAGACCAGCCTGCGGCGCGTGACAACAGGGGGGCGTTAAAGCCCTGCAAGGCAGCCACTATCACCACAGTGGCTGCCGCCATCACCCATGACACTAGGCCCCTCCTGCTGATGTCCCAGCAGTAGGTGGGGCTTAGGAACTGGTCTGAGAAGCTCGACCAGCTTGGCACGTGGGATCTGTGTCTGCCCTGATCGGCAGGTGCCCACAGCTGCTGGAGAACCTAGGCAAGTGGCTGCACCCACCGAGCAACCATACAGTACCCACTGGGCCCCTCTGCCGTCGACCTGGTGGGTAAGGGGGATGCAGGGACTGGCGGGGACCCCTGGACCTGACCTGGTGCGGGCAAGACTGGATCCATCCTTGATCCAGGAATAGCGGGGGTAGGATGGATGACTCCCTTGAATGACACCCTTGCTGCTTCACCCTCACTCCACTTAGCTCACAGGAAGACTAATAGCATAAACGTGCACACAGCAACATAGAGCGGATAAGGGGCCAGAAAAGAGCCTGCGCTCCACCCGTGTGGGACACAGAACAAGGATCATTCAGAAAGATAGTAGACGCTGGAATGGAGAAACAACTCTGGTAAAGGCCTATCACACCTTCATCTATGGCTTCACCGGAAGCTCTGGAACTTGGCACCCAAGAAAACATCGCTCCCTCCCCAAGCCTTGGGAGGGGAGGCCTGCAGAGTCAGGGCATTGGCTCCACAGCAAATCTGCAAATGGACGAAGAGGAGATGACCTGCAAGATCCATCAGTGGATGCCTGCCCTTGGCAAGAAACCTCCTCACTGACAATGGCTGGGAGAAAGGATCCCCAAAGCCAGAGATCAGAGAAAGGGGGTGCAAAAGTAGCAGAATGGCAAGGAGCCAGCTCTAGTTACTGGAGCCAGCAACTAGAAGACACTGATAGACCCCAAGTGAACATGGGCTGGGTGCCCAATAAAAAGCTAAGGACTACAAACCATCAAGCACAATGTGCTGTGGGCCTGGAACACAGTCCCTCATCCGACAAATGGACACAGCCACAGAAAAAGAGACCAAAGGACCAATGAACCCAACATAAACTGAAAAAGAACAACGAGAATGGAGACTGAGTGAACACAAGGGGGTGGGGGATGGAGGAGGGAAGGCATGCCAGTAACCATGTACCTTATTTACTTACGTAAGAATTTATAAGAATTTAGAAAGGAAATTAAAAAAAAAAAAAAGAGACCAGGTCTCACTATGTTGCCCCGGGTAGTCTTAAACCTGTAGACTCAAGCAATCCCTGGCCTCAGCCTCCCAATGCTGGGATTACAGGTGTGTGCCACCATGCCTGACCTTTCAGCAATTCACTTCTGATGAACAAATGTTGAGACCAATTCAGAGCTAATCATTCAAGGGGATCCAATACCTATCTCTGAATTTAACAACTGATAGGAAGTTAATATCTAAGTGAGTTCTCCTGAGGAAGTAATGGTCTCAATCTGGACCTGTTTTCAACCCAAGATGGTGCTCTCCCTCTTCGTCACTCTCTCTTGAGGCCACATCCTGCCACCCAGGTGCAGCATTAAACGTGTCTAGACTCCACACAAGAATTTGAAGTCCTGCATGCTCTGGTTGGTCTGGTGAAAATTTACTTTCAAACCCATATAATTTTTTCCCTTCTTACATAGTTTGAAAGTAAAAGTTCTTCGCTTTGAAGAAGGAGAAAATCTCTTTGATGTCCAAATTTTCATTTGTGATTGAGAGACTTCCCTGACCCCCAAAGCAATTTGAAATTCAAAGAGAAACTTGTTTGATAGAATTTTGCATGTGTGTGTGTGTGTGTGTGTGTGTGTGTGTGTGTGTGTGTGTGTGTGTTGGAAGAGGGAGAAACATTTTTTAATAATGATCAAACACAGATATGAAACACTATAATTAGCTCACTCGACACCATGCCATGCAAAGGGGGTTCCCTTTGAATTTCCAGTCTCCATAAGGCTATGTCTTCATACCAAATCTCCTTCAAATATACTGCCTTCGTCACTATTCCAGTGTGAGCAGTGATCTTAGTCATGCCATTATTGTCATTAGTGGTAGTAAAGCATGTTCATCAGTCATTGGATTCAGAAACGGGACTCTCACTTAAAATTGGCAAGAAGAGGTAAAAGAGCCACCCTCCTGTGCATGTAAGACAAATCTGATGGAGGCACAGTGCCAGATGACTGGAACCAGAGCCTCAAAATAGCCCAGGTGATTGCCAAAGGGAGCTGG
Source organism: Uropsilus gracilis (assembly GCA_004024945.1). Taxonomy (NCBI): domain Eukaryota; kingdom Metazoa; phylum Chordata; class Mammalia; order Eulipotyphla; family Talpidae; genus Uropsilus; species Uropsilus gracilis. Next base: position 15,348 of record PVHY01016318.1, on the reverse strand, counting down.
GAAACAACCAGGCACATTATACAAGCGTCCCAAGATAAAGCCCTCTGAGCTAAGACAGGGGGCTAAAGTCAAGCATAGCAGAAAGTACAACCTGGAGAAAAGCTCGACACCATTTGTTTGGGGGCTGTAGGCACCTGGCTCTGGGACAACTGGTGCTGACATACACTTGAATACAATTGCAGGTGGAGTGCATAGGATTCTTCACATACACTGGGCGTTGAAAGCACCAAGAAACCAGAGTACATCCGAAATCAGAGTGACTCAAGAGGTGATGCTACAGAAGCCAGAAGAGGCTGTGGACACATGTAACGGACTGATAAAGCCAGAGTCCTGGCGGGACCTGTTCTAGAACTCCAGAGGGATCACAAGGGGTCACAGAACCAGCTGACACAGCACCTGCTGCTTCCCCACATGTTGAAGAAGACTCAGTCCATGTTCTGCTGTGATAATCAGGAAGTCCTCCATTACTTCAGGTGGGAAACAAAATAAATTTTGAACCCCTGGACAACTAAATCAGGATTGTCAAGTCCCAAGCACAATGCACAGGTGTATGTGATGAACTAGTCTCTCAGTCTCCTGAAGCTGTTGGATGAGCCCTGGGTCTACCAGGGCAACTGGACAAAGTTGCAGTGTGGCTTGGGCTGTGAGACAGAGTCTCTCCCAAGCCTGTGGGCCAATGGGTCACCATTCCTTTTTGGCTCTCAAGACTGCATCCCTCAGGATAAAGGTTGTACCAAGTCCCTCCTACAATAATCTCAAAGCCTAGGCCTCTGGTTGGCAATGATCTTGTAATCCATGAGGATAAAATAGGGACCTGTCACTCAGAACCAGCTCCACACTTTAAGGGATATTTCTGAAAATAACCCATTTGTACTAGTTTTAGGGAAACAGTTCAGGAAAAACATCATCAAGTGGAATACAATTTTCTAACAAAAGAGATCAATATGTCAAAGGCATGAACGCCCCTGAGGGGAAATCGGTTTGTTTCTGTGACCTTTGGCCTATGAGAACTTGGACTCTCAGCAGCAGCCTCAGAATCCAACAGGGACAGCATTCAAGGGCGTCCACATCAGAGTCCTGGCAATTAAGAAAACAGCTGTCGTTTCCACAAAAACTATCCCTGCCACTTCCTGCAAGCCAAGGAACCCAGAACTCTCTAGAAATCCAATTTAAATGTAGGGCCACGTTTCCTACCAGAGAGCCAGCATCTTCTCCTTCCCAAAATTGGGGCCTCCACTCAGACCCTGGAGTTCGCTGACTGGCCCAGCAAGCGCCTGAATACACACTGCTTGCAGGCCTGCACACCTGGCTGGGGCCATGGCCTCTCTCTGAAGTGCTACAAGGGGGCACCTCACAACCCATTTCTTTCCCCACACCCTGGTCCTTCCATGCCCTCCTAGTAACAGCTCCTAGTATGCACCTCAATTGGATTTTCCTTACCCAGCTTGAAATCCTCTCCTTCTAATTACCATTTCAGTTTTCTCCTATTTCTCCCTTGAGATGGCTCAATTAGTGCACTTTTTCAAACCGCCTGTCACCTCTCAGCTGTAAGGTGGGTCTAACTCCAAGTGAAACCACACAGAAAATAAATGAGGAGCCTTTCTAGGCAGCCGGGCCGAAGGTGGGTTACTTTACAAACTAGCGCACCTTTAATTGATGATAAATGGACAGGAAAGTAGCCTCCTTAATACCACCGGCAAGGCGTTCTGTGTCCCTTCATTACTCAAAGGCGCCGGAGAGGCAGGCCAGGCTAGGCCCTGGATGAGGAACTTCCTTCCCAGCCACAGAGAGCATGAGGCTAATTAACATAGTTCTGGTCCAAGTCGGAAATTAACTTGCCTCTTTAAGACCACAGCGAAAAATGCCATTTGTCTTCTCTGTAATTACACTTACAGGTAATTAGATCCTCTCGCACTACGCAGCAAGTTAAATGAAGATCGGGCTTTCTCCCCTTCTCACATAACTCTTTTCCCTCCAGTCCTGTCAAAAAACCAAGGCAAAGTAAAGGTGCCTGCCACCGTATATTTCTTCCATAATGAGGACCCTGTTGTCTTAAGAGGTCTCAGGAAAGCGGCAATGGGGTGCTGTTTATTTTTTCCCTCCCTTACCCCCCACCCCAGTCTCTGAACTTCTCAGAATCTAGAAACGCACCACAGGCAAGTTGGATGTAAGAACGTGTCTTGTGCCTATTTATAATTGCAAGGACATGGAAACAGCCCAAATGTCCAAAACTGAAGACTGGATGAAAAAGATGTGGTCTATATACACAATGGAATATTACTCATCAATTAAAAATGACAAATTTAATGAATTTGTGATAACATGGATGGACCTAGAAGAAATCATATTAGCAGAAACAAGTCAGAAAGAAAGAAAAAAAAACAGAAACCAAATGGTTTCACTAATATATGGGACATAGGAAAAATCAACAAAAAGCCAGGAGGAAAAGTCAAAACAAGCTAACAACCAAACTGAAGGACACAACTCCAGGGTGGAAATGGTCAGGGAGGGAAAGCGGTGGGCGAACCCCAGGGATTTAAAAAAATGTGAAATTTATATATTAATTAATCAATTAATTAATTAATTATATAAAAACCTGTCTTGTCCACTTGCGTTTTGGTGTCATCAGAGGACCAGGACCAACAGCCCCGCCCCTTCTCCAGGCTGTGTGGTGTTTAGATCTGGATGCTACTCTCTATCAGCCCCAAACCAGTGGTCACCTTCACTGTCTTCTGTCACCACTGTTGTCCTTCACAGAGTGTCCAGGAGCCAAGGAACCCAGTGCACATGCGCAAAGGAGAGATGTCCAGCCCCACTGTGCTGGTGTGATGTGCACATCCTCTGGACCTAAGGTGGCAGCTGGGGACTCATTGGCAGCCAGACTCAGCCCCCTGGAAGCCCCAGATGGGAAGGCTGGGGCCCCACTCCCTGGAAGCCACTGGGCAGAGAATAAGAGTTCCCCTTTGGGTCCACATTCCCCTAGAGAATGAAGTGGGATCCCTCACCAGTCCCGGAACCATTTCCAGCCACAGCAACCTCTGGGGCTCCCACATGTGTCTGCTTCCCTCCCTGCTCCTTTGGCCTTCCCATGGGGCTCACACACTGTCAGGATGTCTCTCTCCTGCTCACGCGCCCATCTGGGCCCTTCTGGACTCTGGTCCCTTTGCACATCCTGCCAGTCACTAGCGGAGCTGGGACTGGAAGGTCAGTCAGAACTCGCCGAGAACGGAGCTCAGACGCCACACAGAGGCCCGGAGTGGTCCTCTCCTCCTTGCCTCTACCTTCCCCCCAGTGATGCCAAAGAAGAATTCCAGTATTAAAAAATAAACATCGCTGGCCCCACATTTGTCGGATAATTGCTTGTACTCATGAAGCCATTCGGCAATATGCCTGCAGAGCCATGGAAATGTGGACTGTGAAACTTTCATGAGGGAATAATCTTCAGTTCAGAAGAACATTCGAGACTGTGGAATAATATTCCCGAAGGCAGCAGCGACAGAAATGAGAAGAGCTGCAGCTTTCAGACATGGAGAGGGTTCCACTGAGTAAGGGTACATTCGTTTGCTAGATTCTGATGTGACTGATGGAAGGCTGTGGGTGGAGAGTGTGCAAAATCTGAACGAGTCGTAATGTGGAGCTTAAAATTTCAGAATATAAAGCGGAAAAGAACAGGACCACAATAGTCACACCCGGATGTTTATTGTGACTGGGTTAAAAGGAGGGATTATTATTAAGGTTGATCATTTGTCCTTCCCCTTAATTTTTAAATTCTCTACATTGTTTTTCATGCCCTCTAATATGAAAATATAGGCTAATCTGGCATGAAGAAGAATAAAATACTCTTGTAAATGTGACTCTTGGGGGTCTGTTGCATGGATCTAAAGCAAGCCCATGGTTAATGGATGGGTGCCTGGTCTCGGGGGGCTGTGGCTGCCATTGGCTGCTCTTCCAGCACTGATAAATCTAGGGAGCTGTGGGAGTCAGCTAACTCTACATGATGAAAATGAACCGGTTCCTCCCCCTGATGGCTGCTGTGACATCCCTCAGGGTCCACGGTCCCTCTCTACCGCTGCCCCTGCCAGAGGTCTGCACAGAAGTCTTCCCACTTGTCTGCTACATGATGCTGGGATCCACCAGAACCCCTACCCTCTCCATCTCCCCACATTCACAGGTCCACTGCAGTACCCACAGCCCCAGCACATTATCATAGACACTGAGCATCAGACCTGGATTTCCAGAGGCCATCAGCATTTGCACTTGGGCCTTTCAATGTCAAGTTTATGATCCTGCCCCCAGTCATGTCTGTTCCTGATGCTGCATTCTCTGAGGACAGAACCACCACGAGCTCTTCTCCCACCTCAGAAACCTAGGGTCTCACCTGGCATCATCCCCAATATCACCTGCCCACCACTCGTGTGTGTCTGTCCCTCTCTATCCAGCCACCTCTCACTGTCTCTAGAGGAAGACCTCACAAATTGGTGCACCCCCATCACCCAATAGCCCTGGGTGTTTCCAGACTGTGTGCAGGGGGAGACAAGGTCTCCGCCAGGACTTTCCTCCCGGTCCCAGCCCTCTCACCTCTCAACCACACTCATCTGGTGCAAGGCTTTTTTTTTTTTTTTTTTTTTTTTGAGACTAGGTCTCACTATTTTTGCCTGTGGAACCGCAGGCTCTCATTGCCCGGGGTACCACAGACTCAAGCAATCCTCAGCCTCAGCTTCCCAGGTAGCTGGGATTACAGGCACATGCCACCACGCCCAATTATTGGTACAAGACCTTCCGTGCTGGTAAGTCTCATTAGGTCAGTCCATCTGGGCCTCCACCCATGACTAAGTGGTCCAGGAGGTTAGAGCCAGTGACCCTGTAGTGACCCTGCCCACCGTCCAAGCCCAGGTGGGCTCATAGATGCCCCCTCCACTCCTACTCCCCCCCCCCGATTCCTCTGCATCAGGGTCCTCTCCTTGCCCCTGGAAAAGCACATGTTTGCTCCACTCCCAGAAAGTACAGGTTCTAATGAAACGCTCAAGTATTGAAATGGCATAAAGCAAAGCATTCACTTCTATGGAAAAATTTTTGGTAGATCATAAGCGTGACCTACCAAATCATACGTAAAGCCTGAGCCACCATGAGCACGCAATGTTGGTGAGCAAGAAACGCATTCGGGGACTATCTGGAGGTGGAGGGGTTCTGCGTTAAATCCGGAAAAATGATCGTGTGCTAAGTGCCAGGGCTCCAAGCTGGGCACCGGGCATTCAACAGCAACAAGGTCCTGCCCACCCAGAATGAGCACTTGTTGGAACCCATGAGGACTTAACTGAATGTCAGGGAGGGATGACTAGCTGAAGATGGCCAAAGCAGGCCTGGGGGACCCCCATGATTTGAAGTGGTTCCTGTGACACAGCTATCCCATCTGTCTGTGGGGATAGAGGCAGAGATACAGACAACCCCAGAAACAGCCTCATATGGTCACGTGTGAGAACCCCCCCCCCACTCACCGTCACAGAGGTGGTTTACGAGCAAGTCAGGACAGGCCATGAGAGGACAGGAAAATGCTTTGACTCTGGGCCCACCCTCTAATATGTTAGAGGCACCACGTTGACAAATCTGTCTTAGGGAAATAAAAAGAAAATTGAAAACCACGTTAGAGTATTTGGACATTGGTCCATCCTGTTTATTCAATCAATAGAAAGACTATCATAGCTATAGGTATGCTGCTTAAAAAATAAAAGGAATGCTATTAATAGCTCGGGCTGCCTTTGACCAGGGGAATTATAGGTGATTTTTACAAATTCATTATACCTTTATTGTTCAAAATGTCTACAAGGAACATTATTTCTTGTAATTAAAAGAGCTCATAAACTTTCTTAAAAGTGGGGTACCACCGTGCCAGGTTTGATCCTGGTTTATATAACCAGGGCTTCTCATCGTGGAGGAGTTGCCACAGGAGAGACGTGATTTATGACAGAGCTTTGTGATGTTTAAACAGAGTGTGGACGTGGAATTTTTAAAGTCTGAATTATTATTGGGTCCAATCCAGTGGCGCTTTCAAGGCCTGAGTGTGAACAAGGAAGGCACTTCTAACAGTCCTTTGATCTGAGAGACTCCAGCGGCTCCTTTTGAAATGACTGCAGTGACGATGTATCATGCAAATCCTTCTTCGTTTGGCAATTATGAGCTGGGGAGCAGCACTGCAAAGCCGCAGAGCAATAGCAGTAGCACAAAGAGCCTTGGTGCAGGCCAGTGGCAGCAGAGCCCTGGACAGCTCCTGCACACCCAAGGGAGAAATGCAGAAGGCGGAGGGGCAGAAGGCCGAGGGCAGAATGCAGAACAGCGCCTGCAACTCCTCCCCTCAGTCTGGGTAACTGTGTGGGAAGCCTGGGGCAGTGTGGATCTAGTATCAGCCCTTGAAGGACCCCAGAGCCAGAGTCTCCAGGGTTCCTGCATCTGGGCAGGCAGCTTCCAGAGTTCCTGCTCCTTTCCCCACCAAGTGCAGCTCCAAGAAGACCTTCTGGGCTTCTGAGCCATAGGTGGGCACCTCCCACCCTCTCCTCCATCTCTGGCAGCCTCAGGGACCCTCACAACAGGTGCAGCTACTCCTGTCCACCCCAGTGGAGCACCTATGGGTCCTCTGGGGCCCAGGGAACACAGAGGCCCATTGATCCAGTGACGAGTTCCCGTGCAGCGTCCCAGGGCCTCGTCTGCGAGGGACCGTTAAGAGCATAATTATTTTAAGATGTGTTATCCTGAGACACCTCGCAGGCAAATATCAGAACAAATTATGTCAAGCTTTGCAAATGCTGTTGGCATGAAAAAGCGAAAAATCAATTCGTTTTATTGCTGTTTCCCATTTAGCTCCACTGATTCTTGGTCGTTAATTGGGCTCAAAGAAAGGAAAATGAACCCACTCTGTAAAGTTGCTCCTTTGCTCTGTCCATTTCTTGCCATCATTTCTTTACGTGTCTGTTTGTTCTGCCTGCCTTGGCCCCATCGGCCCTTTGGCTTGCCTTGCAGTAATGCGTGGCTGCTAATCATTTTCTGACATTGTCCTGGCTTTTTTTGGGGGGGAGGGGGCGGTTTCCCCAAAAGAAGCCTCCTTTGTCATTTGCTCATTGCTGCTTGCCTCTGGTGGGGGTCATTTCCCTTCTGTTCCTTGGTCCTCTCTCATGCCCAGGCCTCTTCACTCCTGAGTCCCAATCCTGTTTTGCCTGGCAGAAGGTCTCTCCATGGATGAGGGGGTTCCTTGAGGAATGCCAGCTTCCTACCAATGCCCTCACTCTCCCCACCAGGAGCAAGTTCTGACACACAGATAAGCCTCAAGAGCTGCCAGAGGCCTTCTCTGAGGCATGCAAGGCAGCGGCAGGCATTTATTTATTTTTAATTTTTTTTTAATTTTATTTTTGGATTTTTTACAATACATGATAGTATAATTGCTGATCCCCATGGGAACTACCCCCCCACACCACATCCCCCCTGGTCACTTTGCCTCCTTTCTTTTTGTTGTCTGTCCATGTTTAGCCCTTTAGTCTTTTTTTTTTTTCTTTTCTGGGTCCATTTCCTCATCCTTGGTGAGGGTGCGATTTCCCGGGACTTGGTAGAGCCGGCTGCTTATCTTTCCTGTACTGCTTTCGCCTTCGTAGGCCGATTGGAGCACCTTTGGCAGCGGCAGGCATTTAAAACAGCAGCTACAACAAAAGCAGCACGTGGGCTGATGGCCATAGACACAACAGGGCAAAGTGCTGCCTGAGGACTAATTGCGAAGGCTCATCTCAGCTGGCCCATGAGGCCTTCTGAAGCCGAGAACAGCCAGGAGAGACCGTCTCTGCTCGAGCAGGGGCACCCCAACTCTATAGGGGCTCAGTCAAGTGCCTTCACCCTGATCGTTCCTGGAGCTGCTGGAGTTCACCCTAAAAAGTCACATGGTACAAGTGGAAAGAAGAGACCCTTGAGAATTCAAATCTCAAGACTACCAATTCCCAGAAATGCGGCCCAGAACAAATTATTACATTTCTTGGTATCTTGGCTTCCTCATCTGTAAGATACAGATAATCATACAGGAGTTGCTTCTCGAGGGGTTTCCGAGGCTTGGGTATACTGTCACCTTTGTCTGTTGTGTTTATTTCTATACAAGGAAAAGGCATGTGAGGTGGGTTTTGAAGGCTACATTCGTGAACATGAGGGTGTTAGGAGTCATGTGTTGAATGAAGAAGAAATTAAGATGGAAGAGATTGATAGCGATCTATGAGGCCAGCCCACAGAACGGGGATCCTGGGAAGCAAGTCCAGGTCCAACTTTATTGAAGGTGTGGCACCACTTACATACCAAGGTTGCAATGCCACTTACAATGATGTAATGAGGAAGTAGCAACACATATGTGACATGCAGCAGGGAGGATGTAGGGATGTGCGATAATAGGAGAATCTACCTTTGGGGGCAACAGGCATTACTAATAGGTCATATGTCTCTTGGGACATCCAAAGAGGTTAGGAAGCTGGGTTACAGGTGAGAGATGTGCTATCGCCCACCCTCTAGTGTGTCGGGGGGCTAGAGAGATAGGAGGTGTTCCTCTTATCTGAAGCTCCATATCTCCACCTGCTTCTTCCACAGAGGGGACCCAGGAGAGAGGGCATTGCTTCAGCAGCCTTTCTGCACCAGCGCATTCAGTTCTGTACCAGCACTGGGATGCACGTAATGACAAGAGTCCTGTCCCCACAATAGTCAGCCAATGACCCTCCTGCTTACAATCCAGAGGAAACAATAGATAATGAAGGGGTATTCGAGGGAATAAGACAGGGAATAAATAAAGACAATCCATCATGCTGTGTCTAGGATTCATTAAAGGTTTTGTGTGAATTCTCCTCCAATCCATCAAACATACCCTTCTTCTATGGCTGAGGCCAAACTAATCTGTACTAACAACTACAAATTTGAAACCAATCCATTCATTTCATCATCTTGGTCAAAATCCCCAAACTAAATCTGTGTAAGAATCAGGATCATTAAAACTGCCCGTAGTTCCTTTTGGCTCTCTGAGCAGCACCATGGCGGTTGGCAAAAACAAGCGCCTTATGAAAGGTGGCAAAAAGGGAGCCAAGAAGAAAGTGGTTGATCCATTTTCTAAGAAAGATTGTTATGATGTGAAAGCACCAGCAATGTTCAATATAAGGAATATTGGAAAAACACTTGTCACAAGAACTCAAGGAACCAAAATCGCTTCTGATGGCCTCAAGGGTCATGTTTTTGAAGTGAGCCTTGCTGACTTGCAGAATGATGAAGTTGCATTTAGAAAATTCAAGCTAATCACTGAGGATGTTCTGGGCAAAAACTGCTTGACTAACTTTCACGGCATGGATCTTACTCGAGATAAAATGTGCTCCATGGTCAAAAAATGGCAGACCATGATTGAAGCTCATGTTGATGTCAAGACTATGGATGGCTATTTGCTTCATCTCTTCTGTGTTGGTTTTACTAAAAAACGCAACAACCAGATTCGGAAGACCTCTTATGCCCAGCACCAACAAGTCCGCCAAATCCGGAAAAAGATGATGGAAATTATGACCCAAGAGGTACAGACAAATGACTTGAAAGAGGTGGCCAAGAAATTGATTCCAGACAGCATGGGGAAAGACATAGAAAAGGCCTGCCAGTCTATTTACCCACTCGATGATGTCTTCATTAGAAAAGTAAAAATGCTCAAGAAGTCCAAGTTTGAATTGGGGAAGCTCATGGAGCTCCATGGTGAAGGCAGTAGTTCTGGAAAAGCTACTGGGGATGAGACAGGTGCTAAAGTTGAGCGAGCTGATGGATATGAACCACCAGTTTAAGAATCTGTTTAAAAAAATCAGATTTTCAATGACAACAAATAAAAAGTTTTATTTGTGGGAAAAAAAAAAAACCTGCCCATAGTTTTTTGCCCAGGAAATGTTACTGTGAAGATTTACCTACAGGAAAAAACCAAGAATCTTTTCAGGGATGTATGTGTAACACTGGTTTTCATCTCAGCATCATATTTAAAATGAATCAATCAATACCTGAGAACACCATGACTATCTGAAGTTAAGACAGTGATTTGCAAAATCTTCCTACATACCTCTATAGGAAGGAATACTATGCAGTCATTAAAAATGTAGATTGATGGCAAATCAAGTCACATGTCAAAGCATATCGCAAGTCAGCAAATGGCCCCAAATTTATAAAGTTTATTATGTTGACATGCATCTTCAGGACACACATGACAAATAACTATAGACAGTCAGCAGTTTTCCTTAGACCAGAAGAGCTTAGTGGTAAAAATGCAGGTTCCAGGGCAAAAATGTGGGTTGAATCCTGACTCTTTCGCTTCTCAGAGCAATACTGGAGAAATCATTTCCCTGTGCCTCATTTTCCTCACATTAAGCAAGTGGCTGCTTGTTGTCCCTTCATGCACAAGTAAAAGGATGGTGTTAGACAGTGGCTGGCAACCAGTAGGCACCTGCAAATGCCACCTTTTGTTATGGATTATCATTGGTGCAATTCTTGTTTTAATCTTCTAGTTTTTTTGGGGGGGAAGATTTTGTTTTGTTTTGCTTTTCATGTGCAAAGAGCTAGCATTGCTTCTGCTGTAAGGCAGACATCTCCATAACCAACTCAAGGAAGTTCACTTAGCTCAGCTTCGTGAAACCTATATACCTGGCATACTGACAGAAACGCTGGCAACACATGTTGAGGTCTTATTTCTGAATCAGACCATGACGGTGTGAACAGATTCACAAAGAACGAGAACTCTGGCGGAATTTTCTCACGTGACCCCAGGAAAACTGCTGGTGACCCATCTTGCCTTCTCCACAGCAACAAGGTAACAGTTAATCTTCTATTTTCGACATGGAACTGTCTGACTCATATAATGATGGGAATGAAATCATTTTTTAATCCATCTCAGTCAACGAGATGAATTCAATGAAGAGATGAGTGAGAACTATTTGCAATAATTGACACAACATCTGCTATTTCTAGAATGAAATCAAATAAAATCCAGTCAACTCTCAATTCTATACCAGTACATTCATTTATCTGTGACTAATCTTGCTTTCCTGCTTTTACTGGCTTCATTAGGCATCGGATGCAACATCATATGTCACAGCTCTATGTAGCGTCTGTTTGCTTTCTCTCCCACAGACAACAGCTCAGTGAGAGCCTAGTAAACCAATTTTTCAATGCCCTATCCAGTCAGGAAAGGTACAAACAGTACATCTAGGAGCTAAAAGTCAGTCAGGACCAGCAGCTCTACCTCAAGGAGGGGATGCTGTTCACACAGGGAGGAGAGCCCTCAACCACTGTCTCAGTCCCACATACAGCTGTTTCTGCAGGAGAGAGAGGTCTTTAACTTCCTGCCATACAAATATTCCAGATTTCTGGAGATGTCTGAGCACTGATGCCATAACTGGTGATAAAGATCCACCATATTCATAATATGTGAATTTGCATGTACATGTGTTATAACAAATTTAAAAAGCGCCATCTCCATGAGCATCTATCAGATTCCCTTCCCTCTCCAATAAACACACAAAGCCCCTGGTTTGGGTGCTGACCAAGGGCAGGGGTTGCTTCCAATTTTGGAGCCAAGGTCACCAGGTTTTCAGTCTTTGTATCATCAAAGTCAAGGTTCTCCAGAGAAGAGTTGGCTGGAAGCTCTCTCTCCTTCCTTCCCAGGCGTCCCCTTGAAGAATCGGTTCCATGATGCATCTCTTATCTGGGCTTCTGTCCCCTTCTAACACCCATGTCTCTATCTCCCTCTGATGCAAGAGATGGCCTTGGACTTGGGGCCCATATTCTGCTCCATGGCAACAGGTGACATCACAGTGGCTGCTCCCATTCTCCTCTCTGTAGCCTCCAAGGCCTGGCTAGAGTTGTCTGCCTCTCCCCAGCAGTGCAGCCAACAGTACTTCCTCTTGTAAAGCAATGGGGAGTGCGATACATCTCCTGGGAAGGGGCAGGTGCTCTGGAGACAGGAACACTCATAGGAAATGTGAACCTTGCGTTTAACGGACCCTTCATACTCAGCTGGGTGTTTGAAAAAAGGAAAATCTTCTCAAGTGAAATGGTTAGAAAGCCTGTACCCCTAAAACTGATATAAGGTCTGAGGTAGCCAGCCTCATCCCCAATGGCCAAGGCAAGCAGCCTGCCCATGCCCAATGGGGCACAAGCATCATGCGCACCCATCTGCGTAATTTCTTTATTGGTTCCAGCAGTTACACAGACACACCAGGAAGGGCAGATGGCCAGGATTGGGGGTGAGGGGCTCTGGCAAGTTACCCCAACTCCTCAGGAACCTTCACACTCTCTGGTTTCTTCTCTCTCTCTCTCTCTCTCTCTCATATTCTCTCATGCTCACTCTATGTGCTCATGCTCTCTTTGCAGTATGCAGAAAGCCTTTTCTCCTCCAAGGTACATTCACTAGGCCAGGTCTGCACAATTGTGGGGAGTGTGCAAAACCACAGGTGCTGGTCATAGGCTAATGGAGGGAGAAGTCAGACCAATTTAATTCACCCTATAAATGTTATAAACCAATGTCACTTCAATCAAAACAAAAATCAAATAAAGACAACGGTCATACCACCAATGTTCCTTATCACTCGTAGTCAGCCAGCTGCCATGAGAATCCACCGAAAGCATATTTGTTATGATTTAGCTACGAAGAACAGACAAACTACCAGTGACTCCAAAAGTAGGTGCGTATCCCCTCCTCCCAGTAAAACGTGTGGAGACAAGTTGCTGCTGGGTTGACTTGTCTGAGCTCTTTTCTCTTAGCTTTACCCTCACGGCTGCACAACAGATGCAGGGGTTCTGGCCATCACATCTAGATTCAAGATGTGATGCAAACATCCAGTTCCCGATGCCAATGGCAGTGCGAACTCCCAGATCAATCTGGGTAGGTTCTTTCTTGGTTTGAGCAGATAGACAGGGCCAGAGCTGCCCCAGAGCCTTTGGTGGGTTTTACAGACTTCAATGGTCTTTCAGAGAACCAGATACACAGGCTCACCACGCAGGGGGACAGGGCCAGGGTCAGGGTCATAGTCCAGGCCCCAGGGGAGCAGGGAGGCAAGCAAGCAACCCCAGCACCCCTCACCCCCCAAGAATCTTCATGCTCTTTCTCTGACTTCTTTATGTCTCTGAAGTTCTGTGCTGTGCTGTGCTCTCCTCTTCCTCTCTCTCTCTCTCTCTCTCTCTCTCTCTCTCTCTCTCTCTCCCTCTCCCTTCCCTCCCCCCTCCCCTTCCCCCTCTCACCCTCCTGCCCAGAGGACTCCACACTTTAATCACCTCCTCCTAGGCCCACATGACCACAGGTGCTGGTCATAGAGGCTAATGGAAAAAGCCTGACCCACTCATTTACCCCACAGAAGGCAGGAGAAATTGGTGGTGGTCTACGGCATCTTCTTTCAGTAGAGAAAAAAGAGAGGTTTCCCTAGAAACAGCCAAGTGGACTCTTCATTACATTATTCTAACTAGTGCTATGTCATGTGACCACCCAGGGCAGCAAGAGAAATTGGGCGATCACATCCTTGTTTTGTTTCAAGTCTCTGCAGAAGGAGGTCTGGGGAATACTGTCGCGGCAGACAGCCGACGCCGTCTTCCCAGAGGGCTGGACCATTCTCAAGTTATACCTACCCAGGTCTAAATAGTATGTGACAGAAAGATAAACGCATAATTAATATGACCAAGCCAAGCCTGTGGCTGACCAGACAGCACAGAAGGTTCTGTCCTTCCTAAGTTTATAAAGTTTCTCCACCCGAGGAACTTGCAAAACGCACCCGCTGCTGGGTCCCATCTCCCAGCGAGGACATCCTCCAGGCGAGGGGTGCGCGGACGCCCAGACGCACAGGCCAGCGTTCCGCGGAGGACGCAGGTGCCACCAGAGGGCGCGAGAGACAGCTCAGCCCGGAGACCCCTCCCTGGAGGAGGCTACGAGGAAGGAGTCCCTCGTCTTGGCGGCTTCCCCCCGAGGGACAATCCCGAAGGGCTGAAACGCGATTCCGGGCGTCTCCCAAGCCACTGGCTAAATCGGCTGGACTGCCCACATAGCTGCACTGCGCGAGTGTTTGTGCTTTTGTTGCTTTGGCAAAGAACCCAGAAAGGCCCTGGAAGCTGCCCCCAGGAGCTGGCATCCTCCCCCCGGTGCCCTCCCCCCCGGCTCACACAGACACCCGCCGGCACCCCTGCAGCAGAACCGGGGTGCAGCCGGCGCACGTCACCTCCCAGGGGGCGCCCCGCTCGCTGCCGCGGCTGCGGCTGGCAGGCGGCGCCTCGGGGAGTTAGCGGGCGTTTCCATTAACAGAGAGAGCCAGCTTGGTAACGGCCTGGCGCAGAGCACAGCCCTCGTTCGGATCCGCCAGGCACTCACGGTTTACGCAAAGCCACCAAGCCCGCAGGGGAAGATGGAATTGCTCTGCGAATTAGCCAAAATAAGTAACATTAAAAGGCGAGGTCTACAGAAACGTCTCCCTCGCCCGGGAAGCGGCCGCAGCTGATAGGAGACTAGGCAGAGACAGGCGGGGGGCAGCCTGGCTCCGCTCCGCCAGGGGCGTAACCCGGGGGCGGCGCAGGAGCCCAGCAGCAGCCCGGCGCCCAGCCCCGCGGTCCCCGCCCAGCAGCGCCGCCCCAGGACGCTGCAGGGGCGCGTCCATGGCTAATCAATCCAATTGATCACTGTTTATTAAGTAAGAAGCTGCTTTCTAAACACGCTCCAGCTTAGTGGCGTCTCTGCAGGCTGCTAGGAAACGGGAGCTAATTAGGGCTTTTAATTTAAAGACAAGGGGTGGGGGTCGTTCCATCAGCAGAGGCATTAGGGGGGGAAGGACCAGGCCCCCCGGGGAGGCTGCGCAGACGCCTCCCCCAGAACCTCCCCGCGCCGCCTTTCCCGCCTCAGGTCGAGCGCCGCGGTGACCAGGCCAGCCAAGGACCTCGCCCAGGCGGCCGCGGATAAGGGAGCTGATGGGGAGGCGCGCACGCAGCACGGGCCGGCCCGGACGGGGAAGTCGATGGCCCGCGGGCGAGGAGGTGCCGGATAAGTGACCTGGAGTGTCCGTGTTATGTCCTCGCAGAGAAGAATGATCTCGAGCGGCCGAGCCGTCTGACTCTAAGCAGAAACTCAGCAAAGCCGGAGCCGCGCAGCCGAGGCCCCGGCTGGGGCGGGTGTGATGGGCGGCAGCCGCCGAGGGAGGGGCCGGCGTGGCCCCCGGGAAGGGCTTTCCAGGGGCGCCGCGAATGTGAGGGGCGGGAGTGGGGGCACCGCGACGGCGGCTGCTCCCGTTATCATCAGCGCTGTGCAGCCCCCCATGGCGGGGGTGGGAGAGGGGGGTTAGTGGGGGCAGGGAA
>PVHY01016317.1:0-33997 GCA_004024945.1 Uropsilus gracilis | reverse complement strand
TTAGAAACATTTCGTTTAAAAACCAAGGTAGAGCCGCCCGCTCGGCGCGTCAGTCTGCGAGAGTCCAGTGGTGGGTGCGGAGCTTGTGGCTGTTCCCGCAACCTCCTCCTCCTTCCCGTTCCCTTCACCCCCACCCCACACCCCTTGCCCCATTCCGTCACCCTCCCGTCCCCCACACTCAGGACAAGAATGCCCTGCCCGGAACAACCCAGCAGCACCTAGATGGCTTTGGTCACGGTCCAGCGGTCGCCTACCCCCAGCACCACCTCCAGCCCCTGCGCCTCGGTGAGTCCCTCCTGGCGGCCGCTGCGCTGGCTTCTGTCACTGCGGCTCGGTTTTGCCTCAGCGGGTCCCGCCGAGCACCACTGCGCACGCGCCGCGCCGCTTCCCAGGCCTCGGCACCCGGCTGCCGTGAACCCCCCACACCCCCGGTGTGAAAGACTAGCTGCAGGAACTGCCGGACGTTGATTTTTTGACCCCGTCACTCTGGGCACCTAGCTCTTGGAGCCCTCTGCTCACACACACCCCCCACCCCTCCGTGGCATGCCTTCCTATGGCTTAGGCACTTCCTTTCGAGAATGAGTCATTCTTGCTCTTCACCCTCCCCCTTCCTTTACCCTCTGTTGCTCTGCTGCAAGGGGAAGATCAGGGGACTCCTGCGCTGCCCCTTACACACACCCACATCCCCTTAACCTCACCCATTCCATGGACCCGTTCAGTCTCTTTGCACATTGCACACCCTGCCTCAGGTTCTCCGTGGTGTTTGCCTTCCACCTTTTCTCCCCCAGTCACTTGCTGTCTTGCTCGTGCTCTGTACTGTTTGGCTTCATTGGACTCCCGAACGCTAGTTACTCGTTGGAGTCTTTCCTTCTCCCCTCCCCCAAAGCGTGGCCGTGGTCTCTGCTTCTTGAACCTGTTACCGTTCTTCTGCGAGGTCTCCTGGCGTCTGGCGCCGCTTGATGACCGGTGCCAATTCATTTCCATCTTACGGGCGTTTATGCCTCACGCTCTTTGCTCATGAATCGTTTTTGTTCTTGGGTGGTGTTTGTATGGCTTTCAAGATGCCTTTGCCAGTGGAGCATGCTTCCAGAGGAAAATACCCAGGAATCATCCTTTTCCTGCTGGGCCCTTCTTTGCCTTTGCCCCCACCCCCAGTTACACGCTATTCTTTTAGGTTTATTTTTGAAATACTTATTTGAAAAATAACATATTGCACTAGTGGGGCAAAATGGAACATTTTTTAAAATCTAGATGTTTTAGAGGGAAATAGATCAAATGAAAATATGAGCAGTTGAAAAAATATCCTGAACTTATTGTACCATCTTCCACTGTAAAAAATCGGGCTCTTTAAATATTTATTTGTTAACTGAGGTGTGGTCCTTGTTATCTTGAAAATCTATTGGTTTGTGATTTAAACCGTTTACTGAAATTCAAAATTTTGTTGTATATAGTGTGGCTTCCTTTTTTTTTTTTTCTTGAATTTCTTTTGCATTTTATGTGACTACATTGACTTCCGTATCCCAATTCTAGCAGAGATTATATTACAGAGGTTAACTTGCCTTGTGTCCCAGAACACACAGCTAGGATCCTTGGGTGGAAGTTCAGGGAGGCATATTTCTAGTGATTGTACAGAAGAATTAGTGTAGCAGTGGAGTGGACTGCCTTGCAAATAGTGAGTTGCCCATTGCTGAAAGTATTCAAGTAATGGCTGTAGGACCCTTTGCTTAGAAGGTATATAGAATTCCACAATGAGGATTTCAAAGACTCTTTGCAGTTCTTAAGATTCTGTGATTTGAGAATAATTGCACCTCAAAGCATTTGAAACATTTTCGGGTCCTCTAAGACAAGTATCATAGGACCAGAAATTTAATATAGTTTATGCTAGTTTGCGCTAGCTTTTGAAAAGTCATTAACAGATCATCTTAATTCACTCCATTAGTAAACTCTTTGAGGATAGTGGTCCTGGAACTGGATGTGATTTTGACTGAAAGAGCCATTGAAGGTTAGTAAAGTCATGCAAATAAACTGGACTGGAAGCCAATATTACAGTAACATTATTTTCCCTGGACATTGTTGAAAACATTTTATGTCATAGTCTATATGGTTATACTAATTTTCTTGAGATGAATAATTAGTAAGCTCATATCTACTTGATGACTTAAGTAGTACGAACTTAGAATACTGAGGTTGTTAATTGTTATTTTTGACATAGGTCAGAAAATTGATCATCTGGTAAACTGAGTTGTGTTAAATTACTGATATTTCTGCATCTACTTGCTGTAGTAACCTGGTTATTGCAGTTGTTTATATGTTGCCCTGGGTGCAGAGGACTCCTGGAACTGGTGGTGGTGCTGGTGGTGGTGGTGGTGGTGGTGTGTGTGTGTGTGTGTGTGTGTGTGTGTAGCAGCAGCATTGATGGCATGACCTATGAGACAGTTATCTTTCCTTGTAAATTGTCTTTCTACTTCACTTTATACAGAGCTGTGTTTCATTGAGTTGTCTTGTGGTCTTTATGAGCCAGTGTTTGACTGCTGTTTTACCTGCCTTTATTTTCTGTTGCATCTCTTGCTGCATAAAGAGATTTAGTTGTTAGTTTTAAAAGAAAGAGCAAAATGAATTGAGAGAATCATAAAAGGAGAGACTTGATTTTGTGATGCTGGAAATTAAAAATTTTTTAATTAAATCATTTAATTATACTTTTTCACTATATGAGGGTAGGGCATTTGAGTAGTCAGCTCTTCAATATTCTTTTATTAGGAACTAAAGCTTTTCATCGTTTACTTAAGTGTGAATGACTATAAATACTAAGATACATGAGATATTGATTCTTTCTATCAGGAATATGTAATCTTGGGAGGAAGGAAAAACATGAGGTGAGAGGATAGAAAAAGAAAATGAGGAGAATAGTAGAGCAGCCAGTTTGTAGTGGTCCTAAGTATTGTCTAAATTTAGAGTAAGATAAGTTCACTAATTGCAATAGTAATAATAATAATGCCTAACTTCTCTTTGGTTTTTATCTATGCCAGGCATCATGCTAAGTGATTTACTTGCATTAATTTACTTCTCTCAATCTACTCCATTTTACAGATAAAGAAACTGAGCCAAAGAATTGTGAAGGAATGTGCACACTGTCAGTTATTTGTTGAAGTTGTATCCAGATATGTCTAACTTTAGAATCTGCCATCTTTTTCTTCATGACAAAGAGAAGACTCTCAAACTAGGCTTTGAGAGTGGATTGAATTTTTATAGGCTAAGAAAGAAAATAGGAAGTAGAGAGTATTCCTGATGGAGAGATTCTAGACTAACAATCAGAGACAGAATGATATAAGGCTTATCTGAAGAAGTAGGCTAGTCTGAGGAAGGATTTGACTAAAAGAGTAGTAAGAGATTAAAGTGAGGAGGCAACTTGGACTGCACAGGGACTGCTGGTCTTAGGAGTTTGAACTTGATAGAAAGGTAAAGGAGAGTCCTTGGAGGTTTTTGAGCAGATATAATCACATGGTGGTTTAGAAAATAATGGGGCAGAGGGATTTGAGAGAGGCCACGAGTGGAGCCAGTTAAAGGCTGTTGAAATAACCCAGGTGTGAGATAATAAAGGTCTGAGTTGGGGCTGTGAAATGGTAATGAAAGAAAGGGACAGATGTGAGGGATTGTGGAAAAGAAAAAAGATAAAAAGAACCCGGGGACTGATTGTACATAGAAGAGGAAGAATCAGATACCAAGTCTCAGAATATATAGATATGATCTAGAATAGACTATCCTGTTTCTTCCTAGATAATAGATGTTTTTTAATAGAGAGCAATTTAAGAATTAGCTCTTTCACGCTATTCTTTCTGGTAGGAATTTTTTGAATGGATATCTATATTGATTCATGTAAACTCAATGAAATACCATAAAAATCTTCTACATTTCTGTACTTCATACTTGTTCAGTGTTTTTGTATTTGTAAAGCAGTCTTATAAAGTTATGCGGGACAGGTACCAAGGTTAAACTTTGCTCAAGGTTACAAAACTGGTTGATTTAAGAACCCACACTAGAAGTAAGTTCCTTGGTTTGTGCACATTTCTTTCCATGATATAATAAGAGAAATGGTGTGAGTCTTTAATCCTAAGAATTTGACTACTGGTATAGTAAAGGAACCAAGACTTGTGATATGATAAAAAAAAAACTCAGGCTTTTTTTGGAGTTGATTTATATTGCAGTCTTGGTTACAACAAAATTACTTAGTCTATATACATCATTTTTAGTGATACCCTCATAGGAGAAGGTAAAGTCTATTTTTCTCTTATATTTACATAGTTGTTGTATACTCAGATACTTAGTTTCCTTACTATTAAGTTACCAATTGCAAAATAAGAATAAAAAGTGGCCGGTGCTGCTAAAGGCAGATTCCTTAAGAGTTCTGGGAAATGATAGCTGTTGGTTTTACAGCAAGGGAGGAAAAAAACCTATGAATTGCTGGCATAAGAAAAAGTAAGCTTTTATGAACTATTTAATGATAAGTACCCCACTATGACCTAGAACTACTGTTGTATGGTCATAATGAATCATGAGAAAAGGCTTAATCTTATTGGTCTAATTTGAACACCCAGGGTTAAATAAGGTATATGTTTTGATAGGTGTCCATTCAAGTTTCCTAAATACTAAAATGCACCTTTTAATTCTTGGGAATTTGTTTATATGTGTGTATATATATATATATATATATATATATAGTATATCCTAGTGATACTTAATAGATATTGAATTATATATACTCAAACATATATAGCTCTTTCCCTAGGCAGAGAAAATATAGCCATACTTAGTAAAAATTTATGCATGTGAGGTCTAAGTACTCAAAAGGGATGCTTTCAGAATTGTAAAAGACAACTTTAGAAACTTTTGTGGGGAAGGAAGATGGAATTTCCCCTATCTTTTGGTTCTTTTCAGGCTGGTCAGATAATCAAGTTAACAATAAATAGATTAATAGGATAAAACAAATATAATTATGCACATTAGGGATTCCATATAGAGGGATCCAAAAACAATGAAGCACCTGTAAAAATGACCCATATCAAAAAGACCAGAAACAAGTATGATGAGGTATGGGAATGTTGGTGGGAATGTAGGTTGTTTTAGGCCCTATAAAACAGTATGACGATTTCTCAAAATAATAAAATAGATCTGTCATATTATCTGGCAAATTCACTCCTAGATACTTACCCAAAGAATGCAAAACACTAATACAAAGGGATGTGTGCACTTCTTTGTTCATTGAAGCACTTTTTGTAATAGCCAAGCTATAGAAACTGTCTGCGCCCAGACACATGTGAGTGGAGACACACACACACTGGAATACTACTCAGCTATAATAAAGGATAAATTTTTGCCATTTGTGACAATAAGTTTGGAACTGGAGGAAATTATGCTAAACAAAATAAGCAAAAGGTGAAAGACAAATACCAGATGGTGTAGTATGTGGAATAAAGGAGAAACAAAACCAAGGGTCAGATAAACCAAATCAGTTACAAACCATAGAAATTGAGGTCACTAAAAGGGTGAGCAGTGGGGAGAGCAAAGTGGGAACTGTGCACAGTGGACTGTGATGGAAGATTTCCAGTGCCTTGGGTGGGGGTGGGGTGGGATAACATGTACCTGAAGGGAGTGATTCTATACCTTTAAATCATAGACAGTCTTGTAATTAACATTACCTAAACAAGCAAAAAGAAGCAGCAGCTAGGCAAAATAGGGGTATGTACCCTGAGCTAAGGAATGGGGTAGGGGCCTGAGGCTTCAAGAACAGAAGTAAACTCCTGACAAAGAATGGATGATTGACCTGATATAGAGTAAATTCTCTGTATTTAGATGTTTTGCTGCAAGGGGGATGGTGGGGAGGGTGAAATTGGGGAGGGATGAGCACAAGGGATTAAGATGACAAGTTGACAAGGTGATGGGAGAACCTCTGGGTATATTCAGTGTTGTAAAAAAATATATATATTTGTATGTGTGTCTGTGCAGTCAATTAAATAAAAATAATAGATGCTTATGCTGCCATATAGGTTATTCAGTTGTAAAGGTATTTCTAGTAATAAGACCTCTCCCCATTTACATTCTTATGTTCAGTTAAGAGTAGGGTCTCATGAGCCTGCAGGACCTTGATTGACATTTATTCAAAATAATCCCCATGTCAAAGTGGCTTGTCTTGGGGAAACCTGTTCTTCATTTTTTTAAGCTATAGAATTAATATGTGGTTATTGCAGGAAATTTGAAAAATAAAGAATAAAAGATGTGTCATACAGTGCATTTAGTTTGCATGTTGCTATATATATATATATAATTTTGTGTACTTCTTTTTAAAGTTTGATATATATCATAGATGTATTATATCATTTATGTAACATATTTAGTAGTTCTAACTCTTGTTCAAACCATTCCATTTTTGGTTGGTGTCTAGGTTTTTCTTATGAATTATAATTAACACCAATTGGGCATAAATATTCCACTGCATTTTGGAACATTTAAGATTTTAAGAACAATAATTACTGGATTACAGAATATAAATAATTTTAAGATTCATTTCTATACTATGCTCCCTTTTGTTTTGACACTTTTGCACATTTTGTTTCCTTTATCTGTAACACCTTACCTCATTTCTTTACCTAATTCCAACTCATCCTTTCAGTCTCAGCTCAAATGTCACTTCTGGGAAACTTCCCAGACCCTATTCTCATTTTATGCTAGATTTTCTTTCTCTATGCATCTTGGTTCCTTGTACTACCCCCATCTTGGTGCTTATCTTTTTATTGTGCTTGATTGTTTGACTGCTTATCTTCCCAGCTAACCTTTAAGCCAGGGCCTGGGTCTGTTTTTATTACCAGTATCAAAAATATTGGATATGCCGGGCACGGTGGCTCGTGCCTGTAAGCTTCAGCCTATGAAGCGGCCGGGGCTAGGGATCGCGGTTCGAGTCCCGTCTGGGGCCCGTAGCAAGACCTAGTTCCAAAAAAATAGCTGGGCGTGGTGGCACGCGGCTGTAATCCCAGCTACCTGGGAAGCTGAGGCCAGGGATGACTTGAGTCTGTGGTACCCCGGGCAACAAAAGCCTGCGGTTCCACCAGCAAAAATAGCGAGACCTAGTCTCAAAAAAAAAAAAAAATTAAAAAAAAGAAATATATATATATATATATATATATATATATATATATATATATATATATATATATATGATACGTAGCTCAATGAATGCATTGCTGGACAGTCATTTTAGTTATCTTTACCTTTTTGAGTTCTGTTTTTAATCAGCTTCTGTTACCAGTCCCAAAGGATATTATCATCTTCAAGACATTTGACACCTACTACTAAGCTGTCCTCCAGAAAAGGAATCAGTCATTGTTGACAGTCTGTGTATGAAAATAACTGCACTGTATCCTCTTCAGTACCACTGTCATCTTCCATTCCCATTTAATAATAATAGCTATTTTTTACTGGATACTTAAGATACTGTGCTGAGTACGCATTATGATATTTAATTTGTATATAATTTCTTTTTTTTTTTTTTTAACTCTAGGTCTCGCTATTTTTGCCTGTGGAACCACAGGCTCACATTGCCCGGGGTACTACAGACTCAAGCAATCCCCAGACTCAGCTTCCTAGGTACCTGGGGTTACAGGTGCATACCACCACGCCCAGCTATTTTTTTGGGACTAGGTCTCGCTTTGTTGCCTCGAGCAGGACTCGAACCACGATCCCCAGCCCCAGCCGCTTCATAGGCTGAAGCTTACAGGCATGTGCCACTGTGCCTGGCTTTCACCCGTATTTTCTTAAGTTGTTATATGATTTATTTTTATACTTTAATCAGCTCAAATTAATATTACTACATGATATAAGGTAAATATTAAATTTTTTATTTATGAAGTAAAACATTTTTATTTACTATTTAGTTTACTAGTTTATAATGCTATATAAATTTTGGGAGTACAGCTTCACAAAACCTCTTTATGTTTAAGCCTCTCTACATCCACCCCCAAAATTCTAATACCATTCTAAATTTATTTTGTTTGCAAATAGTTCACAATTTATCCCAGTTCATTCTATGAAACAATCACTTTTTTTTGGTAATGGTGCATAATTTCACATCTAGGAAATACAGGAGTTTAGTAATATATACTACTTATTTGTTAAATTTCCTGAATAGAACATAAGCTTAACCTAGCTTTCCTTGTAAAATTTGACTACAGTGGCTTGAAAAGTTTGAAAAACTGCCTTTGGTATTCAGGAGGTATCTATAGGTCTCTCAATCTTCCTATTTGACTTTAAGGGATGGGCAACAGATCTAGATTATGCATGTGTAAAACAGCACCATGCAGATTCTTCACTGCATTCCTGTGTAGCACTATTAACTATTCCTGACTTCAGTAGCTTAGGGCTTTATGTTTTTCCACTAAGTGCCCATTGTCATGTTGGCCCATTGTATACATTCATGTGTCCATGTTTTTTATTTACTTTTAAATTGTTGTAGAGAAACTATTTTTATTAAAATAATAACATCATTATTGATAAAATGTTTTACTCAGTTTGAAATATGCCAGAGGTAGAGTTGTACATGAGAGACCTGAGGGATCTTATCAATCAGTAAATATTAATAAGTGCTATTTTATGCAGGTAATCCTGTGGAACCCCAGGCTTTTGTTGCCCGGGGTACCACAGACTCAAGCAATCCCCAGCCTCAGCTTCCCAGGTAGCTGGGATTACAGGCACGCATCACCACGCCCAGCTATTTTTTTGGAACTAGGTCTCACTCTGTTGCCCCAAGCGGGACTCGAACCGCGATCCCTAACCCTGGCCGCTTCATAGGCTGAAGCTTACAGGCACGAGCCACCATGCCCAGCCCCTTCCTTGGGTTCTTAGCACCAAGTTCTATTCATATATTTTCTTGTTCAGCTGAACATCACAGCTGCTATTCACAGTGCTTATCTTTTCCTGATTTGTCAAGAGAAAGTCTGGAGAGATGATTTTGGCTCTGAAAAGTAGTGAAGGGTTCTGTGGTCCCCTCAATTTCTTGAAAGATGATAAATATTTCACTTACAGAATGGGAGAGGATATACTTAGAAATAAATGGGAGAGGTATTGTACTGTGTACCACAGTCTAGATTTTAGACAAGATCGGGCGCGTTCAGGGTGGTATGGCGGTAGACCACAGTCTAGATTTTAAGTTGGAACTGTTTGAGTCAATTGACAATAGCAGTTTAATACTTTTCTGTATCGTGTGCTATATACTTAATTAGAAAGATATTTATTTATTTACTCATTTTATCAGGATCAAGGATCTAGCATTCTGTTAATCCTTGGCCTCAGGAAGCTTAGAATATGTAGATGAAAAGATTGATATAGAACAAGTAAATTGTATAAGCCTGGAGGAACAGAAAGAAGATCAGCAAGTACTCCTGAGTAGTTTTAAAGAGTCAGTAGAAGGCATAGAAATGAGTAGTAGGAGGAAGAAAAGCATTGTTAAGCATGAATTTAAGGTACTAGAAATGACACTATTTGTACTAGAAACCACCAACAGTACACTACCAAGACTGAATGAAGTTCAGAAAAGAGAAAGATAATTTTTCCTGAATTTTCACATCGGTGCCCTGATTTTTATCTTTAACACTCCATATATATTCTCTCAGATTTCCTTTATTGTGAATTTGTTGAAATTCATGATTATGAACAAGAGACCTTGAAGTATAACTGTCCTAATAGGTGTAATTTTCAAGTGTTTTCTGTGCTCTAGAAAATGGGTTCAGCACCAAACTTGTATCACAGCAACCATGTGAAGGAGTACTATGATTGATCTCATTTAAACATGAAGATACTGATTTTCAGAGAGGTATCTAGACCCTCCTCCATACGCCCCACCAAAGTAAGAGTAGCAGAGGGGGTATTTAAACTTTGGGTGTCACATTCATAGACCAACTAGTAGACTAAAATTGGCTCTTAAAATTATTGTCTTGTCTCTAAATAGTGTTTGATTTCTTCCACTTTTTGAAACCATTTTGCTTCACATTTGCCCTGTTTTTGCTTGAATCACTACAGTTTGAATCATTTTGCTGCGTATGCCATGGTATTTTATAACAGTGCAGCAGAAATTTGTCAAGAGCCTTTCAAGCACTGTTAAAGGATATAAGGCTGTATCCTTGTCCTGGAATTTACAAGTATAATGGAGGAAGCTATAAACTCAACATGTTTAATTTAAAAACCTAGTATGGTGAGTGCAATAGAAGAGGCATAAACCAAGTGTGTACCAGGAAGCAGAATTCATTTCTAAAGGAAATAACAGACAGGAATGTAGAACAGATAATCAGAAAGAATGGAGTAGCAAAAGATGTTTGGAATTAAGACAATGAAGGATAGGTGATTTACTTCTAGTTACTAATCCCTGTCAATTCCATTCATAATTAGAAGCAAATTTTTCTTACATGGTGAGATTATTGTAAAATATTTGCAATATTTTTATTGTAATTATTGTTATTCAAGGTGTGATAGCCAGATAGTAAAGCTTCTGTCTTTGGAAAGAGTGTGTTTATATATATTAATTTTGCCCCCCAACTGAGACCTCCAAAATCTCTCCCACTTATACTTCAGACACATAGTAATATAAGTAATTATATTTACTGATGTTTAAAGGAAGACATCTCCATGCATCTTGCTTATTGAAACAGTGATTTGCCAACTGCTATTTTAAATACTTTGATAGAAGTAGCAAGATTTTGAGGGAACCCTTTTCCACAATAACAATTTTTTAGTGTGTCTCAGGCAAGAATTAAAATAAACCACTTGTTAGCATCTCATAACAATTATCTTAATCTATTAAGAAAGCTCCTTGATTCTTTGAGGTTTGAGAAAGTCACTGTGGTTTAGTATAAAAGTAGTATCTGCCAGTTATTTTAACGTAAACCATATGGAGGTAGGGAAATCCTAAAAAATATTTTCTTTTCTTTCTTCTTAGGTGTTCAGAAATACCTACAGCAACATGAAGCAGTGTAGCAAGTTGGTTGAAAACATTAGGGCTGTTTGAGTCTGAATTCTGGCTTTACCATTTACTAGACCTAGACAAGTTACCTACTGCTCTATGTCTTGGTTTGCCTGTCTGTAAAACAGAGTCGATAGTAGTATTTCTTTACCAGAAATAAACATATGAAAGAATGCCTTAGAACCATGCCTACCACTGAATAAGTAACTTATGGTTGTTATTTGGGTATTAAGCAATATTTACCAATCTCTATTTACCAATCTTTAAGGCAAACCATGTTGTATATGGTTTTGTAATTATCCTGGAGCACCATATAGAATGATTTAGTTCAACTATGATCTTTAAAAATCTCCTTCCCTTGAAAGTTTATCCACTTAATAGGTCATGCTTAGCAGCACATTCATCTATTGAATGTTGTGCTATATGGTAGGATACATTATTACAAATGGTCATCTTGAGATAGTCTGATCACAGTTGCTATTTTTAATGATTGACAGCTTAAATAATGTGCCAAAATAGACTAGAAAATGGCAGATTTTGAAAAAAAAAATGAAGACTTTTAAGACACTGAATGTATTCTTGAGTTTAAATATATCTTTGTACAAGGAAAAAATAGGTGAGAACAATGATCTGTCTAATTCGACTATACCAAGCAGTTGGCAGTTGAAATTGAATGCAGCTTTTAGAAGATGCATTTCTAAAGCAATTGAATGAACTCACATATGATATAACAAAAGGTCTTTGATTCAGGCTTTGGTTGCATTTTGATTACAGTTTTCACTATTGAACCCTGCCAAAAAAAAAAAAAATTGACAACCTATTTCTTTCTAGTGATAATATTGAAATAAATTACACTAAGATTTCTGTGAGCACAATATTTTGATTTATCTTCTTGATCTGACTTACAGAGTTGTAACTTTTTCATTTTATGCATTTTTACACTAATTCTGTATGGTTTTCAGTTAAGTTTCGAAGGAAACTATGTACTGTAAAGGAAGCCTGGTTAGTCAAGGTATGACTGAAGAATCCGGAAACTTCTCTGCTTGATTAGAAATATTCTTACAGGATAAGAAATCTTGAAAATTAAATATAAAACTTTTAGGGGAAAGAAAGTATTGTTAAAAGATTTCAACTAGCGCATCCCTTTTAGGATTTGAATCTATAAACTTTTTAAAATCTAAGAATTGTATTAAACAAAAGCATGAAAAAACCTTGTATTCTTGAAATGATTTTATAAAAAAAACTATAGATTATGGTGCAGAATGGAAAATGATTTGGATCTTTGTTACATGAGTTTGTTCAGAATGCCTGTCCGCTGAAAGAAATAGATATTATTTACCAAATTACCTTATTTCCAGCTCAGTTGATTCAAGGCATTTTGATGAAGACTGTGTTTTAAAAGGTTCTGGGCTTATCCTTTTTTTAATAGACTTTTTTTTTTTTTTACTTTACTGGGTTGTATTCATTTGTAAACATTATTAAACATTTGTATTATGTAAACATTATTTGTAAACAGATCATTGAAGCTGCTGGTAGTCTACTCTTTTTAAAACAAGTTTGCTTATCTTGAGCATGTGATTTAGAAAGTTAGATGATTGAGGTTTTGTGTTTTATTCTTTGGTCTGTTATACTGAAATCTCCCATTTGGTGTGTAATTTCTTATTCTGCATTTAGAAATAACATTTTCTGTAATAGTGTGTGAACTCCAGAGTCAAATCTTATATAATTAAATCATACAAGGTAGTAAATTCAAAGAAGGAAGCAAAGTATTGAAATGGACAGGTGCCTTGGGAAATTATTTAAATAAACAAAAATTATCATTTGAAAACATACCTTATAAAAATAGTTATTGCCTAAGCCCGCCTTAAAATTAGAACATTTTCTTTACTCATTTTACTTTTTGCCTACTTGATCTGATTTATTGCTGGCTTGATATTCATTTATTACTTCATTCTATTTCTGAATGACTATTTTAGAACTAAAAGTAGAATTCCTTCAAGATTAGTAGGCAAAAATATTGAATGACATTGAATGATGTTACAGTAACAGTGATATTGAAATCATGATTTTTTTTTTAAATGTTACTAGGCTTTTCTTGATTATATTCCTCTGAAGAAAAACTGTTCTGTATTCACCTACCTCATTCAGTCACTAAAGGACAGTATAATAATGGCCTTACATCTTCTATTTGTTTTCTCTAGGAAGTATGCTGCTTTCTAGCATAGTGGTAGAATTTACTAAATGTACTAAAATTACTGGAGCCAGGTTCTAGAGTTAAAATCCAGAAATCCAGCTTCATCACTTGCTAGGTTTAAAGTTTGGGCAAATTACCTTTCGAAGATTCACTTCTCTCATTTCACAAGATTATTGTTGGCTTTAATAAAATTATATAAAGTAATGTATAACACAGTTTTTCTTATGTTATGTCTACTGAGAGTTAATAACTGCCAGTGACTACTAATAGGAATTTAATTATTTGCTTTTTATTGAAGTAACATTGATTTACATTGGTGTTTGTGTCTTAGAAGCAGAAGAATTCTATGTCAGGTATTCAGTAGATTTAACTCTTTACTTTTTGCATGGTATCACATGAAGTACTTAGTTTTAAAAGGTTATATGATAGGTTGACTTCCAGTGTATATTTACTAAGTTTCATGTTGGGTCTTAACTGAATCATGTCAAATATATATTCATCTCTTTGTACACCCTAGATTTAAATTGACACTACCATCTTTGTAATGATTATGAAGTACTATATAATGGAGTATATTTGAAGATAGTGAGAACTATAGTTTGTGGTTATCTACAGCTGCCATTAAAGCTATTAAAATTCTTTCTAGATAAAAATGCAGTGAACTTTTGCACTAGACATATGAATCTGAATATAATGCTCAAATAAGTAATAGTAAAATAATAAAACCCTTCATTTGTAGTATTTGTTCAAATGATTCATAAGAAATAATCTTTTGTCAGTATATATGTCATTTTTTTGAAACTGTTTCAAGTGAAAGTCTGCCATAACATCATCCCTGACCTGTGACATCTGAAGTTTTGTGAAATTCTGACTTGTAATAGCTTTACCAAAAATGTGACAAGGTGGTGCAAGCTTACCTTGCTGCTAATATTACTGAACCACAACCTTAATTTTTTGTTTGACAATTTTGGTTACAGTGATTTTTATATTTCCTTGCCACTCTGGTGTGAAAAATCTAAAACCTTGATTACTATGCAAATCTTGGACTTTGTTCATAAGTAAATACTGCTTCCTAGGGTTTCACAGAATTTCAGAACTGACAAATTACCTACTGTAACTTTTCATTTTATTGTTCATCTTCAAAGTTTGACTTCAAAGATAAAGTTTAGACAAACTCATCTTTTAGGAAGTTTCAGCAGTTTTTACAGTAGTAAAAACCATGTCCTATATCTTTAGTAGAACTTTTATTGGAAGGTTTCTAGGATGCTAGGCATTCGGAATTCAGACGGCCACCTGGGTTCTAGGCCTCTATTATACAGTGAGGTATATTACTGAAGACCCACGTTTGAATGTTGCAGTGGGATTGCCATTGGCCAAAATTAAGGAAATGGTCAAACGAGACCTGTGATAAGTTGGAGACTATGAGCTCTAGTGTTAGTTGCTGTCAATTGTGACTAAAAAAGAGCATGGAACCAATGTTGCCAGAAAACTAATCTATTTCAAGAAATACTGGTAATGCAGATTGTTGTGTGATATCTGATTTTTAAATGTTGGGAACAAAATTGACTGGCCATGATTTGGCTACCAATAACCAATCACCCAAGTTTAAAATATAAGAATATTTTTGGTTTATCTATCATGAAATCTTTGGATAGTTAGTCTAGGACTACATTGGCAACTCAGCAATGCTCTAAGGATCCAATCATTAAATCTTTCTGTTCTGTCATTAGTGGTGTGTTGGAATGCCATTTTTATACCTATCTCCACACAAAAGATGTCCATTATGGCTCCAGGCTACATGTATGTAGCATGTGTGATGCAAGAAGGGTGAAATGTGCAGTGCCAACAATAGCTGTACCTTTAATTAATAAAGCAAAAGTTTTTGAAACCTGTTTATCCTCCAGTCCTTGCTACTTCTCTTTAATTCTCTGAACTTCTCAGAACTAATTTGCATGGTTACCTCTACCCACCAAAAGATCCTGGGAAAGCAAATGTGTGACTTTCTATCTTAATAATCAAGTGGCAACAAGGGAGAAGAATGATTGGAATGATTGTTGTCAAACAACTCCGAGGATTAAAGAAATATATCTTGAGGGCTAAATAAAACATATCTATGGCCTAGATTAGTTTATAAGCCACCAGTTTGTGGACACTTTATAATAGTATTTACTTCTCCCCACATTTCACTATTCTACTACTCCTTTCTCGCTTACTAGGCTTTCAGGGTAACCTAGTGGAAAAGAGGCAACGTTTTATAATGTAGAAAGAATGTTGGAAGTTGACATTAAAAAGCTTGAGTTTAAGTTCTAATCTAATACAATGACTTCTAACAGTATAATATTGGACAAATTTGCTTAAGCTTTCTGAGTCTATCATTCTTCATAGGGGCAGATAAAGAATCTGTTTATCTTCATACATGTTATATGAAAGAATCTTTATACATGTTATATGCAGAAGCTTTGGAATCAGAAAAACCAATATTGATATCTAATCTCTGCCAAGTCAATTGCATAATCTCTGTATACTTATTACTGTAAAATGGATTACTAGTTCTACCTTTCACAGTCTCTATGAAGACCAAATGAGATCTATAGTTAAGCCCCATCTTAGTAGGGTTCTAAAATGAGCATGAAAGGCAAATATCAAATTATACTCAGAATTATCCTTGGAAAAAAAAAAAACTCTTAGATCACCCACGAAGAACAAAATACATGATTTTGGGCAGATAGCTGAGACTGTCTGAGGGGGAGTTTTTCCCACTTCATCCTCCTCATTTTGTTGTGTGAACTTGAGTATGATGATAAGTAAGATCATGTGCGCTATATTTTCATTCATACTTATTCTCCATGCATACATAATTAAGTCATTATTTATGAGATACTAAACATAGACCCTTTTAAGACTTCAGTAAGTGGTAGTTTTTGGTGTTGCCATAGATATAGCATGTGGTATTTAAGAATGAAGAAATTGAACTTGTCTAGGGCTTGACTTGACTTGTGATGTGCAACATGGACCAGTGATGATTTTTATTTTCCTTCCACATCAACCAAAATTTAAAATAGATAAATGTGATCAAGGGAACAATGTCACTATTTTGGGAATTAGAATAAAGATATCAATTGTATTTCGAAGAAAATTCTAATATAACTACTCCAAAATTTATATGATCCCAAACATAATATGCTAATTTTCTTTTCATTTTTTTATTATCTAAATAAAAAAAAGTAACAAAAGTAAGTTGTTGCTTAAAATATTTTGGAACTTTTCAATTGCTTGGGTCAAATTGTAAATAATATATTGAATATAGCATAAATATAACTTGAATATAGCCAACAACCACATAGGAAGACAAATAGCACCTCTTCCCCCCCCCCCCCTTTTCTTAGAGGAAGTATTTATTTTGCAGGTTACAGTGGCACGGATGTGACCTTCAAATGTTTTTCTTGAGGATACGGAATTTAAAATTAGGGCTGTGATAGACAATAAAACACCAAGAACAGTAATATGCGTTTGTTTAAGTGCTATCAAGTGTTTTCTGTTGAAAGCAAAGTTGTCTAAATTTATATCTTATCACTTGTTGCTTGGCATAGAGTTGTCTTGTTTTTAAACAAAGGAGGAAAATCTAGTTTTAAGGTGACTCATGTAGTGATGTAGTACTTTAGATTGTGTTGATATTTCTTTGCTCACTATGAGTACCAGTAATAATAAATACTGGTAATTTTCTCGTAGAATTTAGCTCATATTTGAGAATTCTCAGGAATCTATGTGTACAAGCTACCTGGTTCCAGGAAAGTCTTTAATGGTAAGAATGGTTAATATCACTGCCCTGTTACCATGGGGATTTAAGATGTGGCATTTATAATACGTGAGCTGTAATTCATACTTTTAAAACTTTAAATATCTAGCAGTCTCTGTGATTATTTTTATCCTTTGCCCCTTGAGACTCATTCATTTATGATTGGATGATTTATTCATTTAAACTTAATTAAATTCAATTACTGAGTGTTATTTTATGGTGCTTTTTTTCCCTCTTTTTTTTTTTTTAACTGTGGCTGTGGAACTAGGTCTAATCGGAACTTGATTTTGGATTCTTTATAGCTGTACAGATATTTCCATATACCTGGAAATACTATTTGCTAATAAAAGGACAGGTAAGGAAAATTGGAAAGATAAATAGAAAAATTTAAGTTCAAATCTTTTTCACAGTAAGGAAGAGTATAGTTTTTACTAATAAATTTCCTAAACCTAAGATTTGTTTGGTTTCTTAAGGATTAAAAGTGATTAAGGTTTTGGCACAATTGACACATTTTGGCTCTTATTGATTGACTACCTTGGAACTAGAAAGTTTCAAAAAGAAGATATGTTTCAGGCCAGATGTTGTTGAAAAGTAGCCAAAATTGAACTTTAGGGTTTTTTGTTTGTTTTTTAATTTGGAAAATTTCAGTTACGTTAGAAAGTACCAGATTATAGATAGGGTAATAAGACTAGTTCCTTTAACAAGCGCAACAGAACTTATATATCCCAAAGACTTGTCTATTCCCTCAGAAAAGTGGGACATATGCACATAATAGAACATTTGCTTAGCATCTTTGTAGTTTCTTTTTTATCATTGCTTCCACTTCTTTTAAAAATATCCAAGGGTAGCAAATTCTCTTTTGAAGATAAATTTTACAAACAGTAAAAAGTATATCCACATCTAATGAATATTAATTAACTGGTCTAAAAATCTTAGCTGAGTGAGAGACATATGCTTTAGGTCTTAGGAATACAAAGTTGTTTAAGGTAATCATTGCCCTCACAGCTGTGGGGATGTTGGTATGTAATCTTGGGTAAGATGGCACATCAAAGGACTATCTAGGATTTGACAGGGAGATTCAGGACAGGGAAGGGGGCTCTAAGTCATGGTGCCTTATGCATAAAAGTATTAATTTTAGCAAAAGAAAGAAAAGAAAAATAGATTTGTCTACAAGTAAATGGGATAAATTTTTGTGACTCATAAATTGGTTTAAACATGGTTTCCAAGCAGATATAGTCCAAAGATATTTCAAATGGTGTGCTATCATAGATGACTATTTGAAAAGGACATTCATTTAAAAATATAGATTAATTTTAAAATATACTAGATTCTGTTGTGTTACTTAAAAATGAAGCTTTATTAGTTTATTGTTTTACTGACTTAACTAAAATTCTTTATTTTGACCTTGAGATACATTTTCAAAAAGTGTTAGGCATTTAAAATTAACTTAGGTTTTATACATTTCCTACCTCTTCTATTTGCCTCTGTCTTCTTTTTTCTTTATGTTTAGGCTAAAGAAGGCAAGAGTCTCCTTTCATACCAAATGTGAGGGGGGAGGGAGGGAGAAAAAGATAATAAAATTAAAAAATATTTTGAGCTATCTATCTCAGAGACAGAGCAGTTAAAATTAGAATCTCCCCACCTCCAACAGATGTTAAAGATGTTCAATGATAAGGGAAAAAAAAACCTTAAGGGGAGAAAGAAAAATAGATAAATTTAAATTTTTAGGGGTACAAGAAGTTATGATATGATGACCTTATAATTTATTTTCCAAGCCCAGATAGATAATGAAGAGAATGAAAGAGATACTATAATCATTTCAATATGCAACAAATAATAACTAGGATGTGCAAACAGTTACTGTTAGTTAGGATAAATGCAGGATAGAAGATTCTGGAAAACAATCCTAAAGTGAACATTGATGGATGCTGCTTTTTTAAAAAGGGTTGTGACATAACAAAGACTGCTTTCATGCAACTGCATGAGTTTGTAACCTCATTTTGTAAGTGAGCAAAAAAAACTTACATCATATTAAATGTGAAATTTTAATTTAATATATCATTTATTAGAAAGGTAGTTTCCTTCACTGCCATTTTTGTCCTATTGAGTTGGTGTAAGTCAAGCTGTTATTTAAAATTTAAAAGAGACTCAATATACTGAGATAAAGTTCACTTTAGTTCTTTTATAAAGCAGTCTAGGTGAAGAACCACTTCTTTTTTAATAAGAAGTCAAAAAACTGCTCCAAAATGGCATGCTTAGATTCTCCAAAAAGTATGCTGTATTTGTAAAACACTCATGTTTGCCTTTTTGACTGCTTAGAAGCTTTACTCAAAGTAAACGCCCACATCCTGTATCCTGTTAGACTTTGCAATAGATAAATACAAAGACCATACCACCTGAAGAGTGAAACATTTTGGAACTAGAATTTATATTGAAAGTTATTGTTGAGTTTTAATAACTGATCTAATACTAAGAAAAAATTTAACGTCACTAAATTTCCAAATTCATTTGGAATTTGTTTTCCCATTATATTCTTTTGGATCCACTTCACATATGTTAGTTATTTCTTCCTCTGTTTTCTCATAGAAATTTTTATCATATCTATACCTGCATAGCATTATGTTAGTTTAT
The DNA here is from genome assembly GCA_004024945.1 of Uropsilus gracilis. Classification (NCBI taxonomy): domain Eukaryota; kingdom Metazoa; phylum Chordata; class Mammalia; order Eulipotyphla; family Talpidae; genus Uropsilus; species Uropsilus gracilis. The sequence continues at coordinate 14,377 of PVHY01016317.1, read as the reverse complement.
TTCTTTGAGGGTCAGCTACCCCCACTGGACTGAGGTCAGAAACTTTTCTTACTCATTTTTGCAACCTCTTTGGTGTCCAGAATATAATATATATGTAATAGATATGTCACTGTAATAGATATGTCACTGAAGGACTGTTATTCTCATTTAATTATGACTTCCTCATTAGTAAAATAGCACATTTCTGGGATTGATAATTTTACCTAAGCATGCTGGATGAATTCCTTATATCTTACAACAGTAAGTAGATTGAGAATGAATATTTGAATTTATAGGCTATGCTTTACATTTGTTACAGAGAACATTCAAAGGGTAGGAATAACATTTAATTAAACTCATGAAGAACACCATTCGGAATTAAACAGAAACAAAGTAAGTAGGTTGAGTGGACCTTATGAACAAAGGAATAGAATGTGCAAAGACATGACTATCTGATCAGTTAATAAAAATATACAAATTGACTGGAGTGGACACTGTCTGTCAGAATGGGGTATGGAGTACAAAGAAACTTAGCAGGCTAGCTAGGATAGTGAGGCGCCTTATATGGTAAGAAGTTGACTTTTATCCTGAAAAGTGAAAAGTAAAAGCTTGAATGGAATTTTTTTTTTTTTAAGCAGAGGAGTTATTTGATAACAGTTGCTCCTGAGAAGGATAACATCTGAAAATGCATTGAAGGGAAGGCATATATACTAAAATTACTAAATTGGTGGATGGGGGGGTTATAGTAATTGAGAAGGAATAGTCTTAATAATGGTTTCAGTTCTTCATATTTAAGCAACTGGGTGGAGATATATAGAACTTGATGGTTTGGGGCTTTTTCTCACTGTAATCTGTCAGTTGCTGTGGTAGAATCAAGTGTAATTTCTGTCTAAATACAGTTTCTGTCATTATCTTAACATATACATGTCCATAACAGCTATTCTGTGTTTTATAAGATCACCTTCAATTTTTCAAGTGATGAAGAATTGAGTGTTTCCTTCACATTACATTGCAAAGCTGAAAATAATTTCTTTCCTAAAATTTGTATTTACTAGCTGCATACCCAAAGCTCTACCCATTGCAGAATACCATTTAAAAATAGGTCTATTCCCTTTGCTATGATAATCAGAAAGTTTCTTCTCTCCAAAGAGAAATAATTAAGACTATCCAACATTTTACTGAGCATTTACTGACTCAATCCTTGAAACAACCTGAGTATATATACTATTATCATTTCCATTTTTTATAGAGGAAATTGAGACACAGTTTAAAAGAACAGACATAGAAGCCAGGCAGTCTAACTTAAGTCCATTGTCTTTAATAACTCATGCCCAAGATTGACTTGTTTTATCCTTTTTGTCTTATACTTCAGTCTTGAATTTTATGTCATTTTGGCTAAATAGTAGGAAATATATACCTGAGTATCTAGGGTTTTTTTTTTTCCCTACCAAAGCTCAACTTTATCCTCTATTAATTCTCATTAAATAATTCCATAGTGGTAATATCCCAAATGTACAAAACTCTCTATGTATGCTCCAAGACTTTCTTTTATTAAATTATAATTTATGCTAATAGTTTGTTTTTAATAAATTACTGATGCTTGATATTAAATTAAGTTGTACCAAAATATCATGCACAGAGATATTGAGTAAAACAGGTACCCCAAAGTAACTCAAGGTGTATGATGTGTGATGTGGAAGAAATAAAACTGGCCTGATAACACGACTACTCACATAGTTTTTCTGTCATTTTACTCTGTGAATTTAACCAGTCCCTTCATTAATCTAGTCCTAGTTTTTTCATCTGAGAAGAGTTGAATTTCAGGGTCTGTTCAACTTTAACTTTCAGAGATACTGTATGCTTTTCATAAAGTGACTTTGGAACCATGAATAGAAGTTGAAGCAGTGCTATAATTGGATTTTGTTCCTTGGATTTTATGGTGACTATTGGCAGGCATGCAGAACAGACTGAGATAATTCTGTTAACTGACCTCTGGATGCAGTGGAAACCTCTGTCCCTGCACAGGAAGTATGATTTACATGCTTTGTCTTGGAAATGTATTTTTAGATATTCTGTAAAGAGTTAATACATTACTGACTAAAATTAGGTTAAAAAAAGAAATTTGGTTTTAAAAATTTCTTTAAAAATGAATCTTTTGGTACATATGTAAGACAAAGGAGGGAAATGACTGAGGGAAGCTTGAAGGATGATTTAGAATCCCTCTTCAGTTTTGTACTCGGAATTGACAGTAATTTTTAGTATTTGCTTTCTTGTTTGTTTTTCATTATACTGTAACCAGTTAACCCTTAATAATGATAGTAAGTAGCTACAGCTTATAGAGTGCCTACTAAACCTAGCAGCACTTTGACTAGAAGTCTCTAAAGAACAATATGAAAGCTATGGTATTATAGAAAGAAAACTGAGTAAATGGAGATCTGTGCATGTTCCTTAAAGAATTAAACATACTACTGCAAAGATGCCATTTCTATGCAAATTGATTTATACCTCCATTGGCAGTGCTAGTCAGAATTCCAACAAATTTTCTCTTGGAATTTGATAAGCTAATTATAAAATGCAGGTAGGATAAAAAAATATTCAAAATAGCAAGATAATTTTAAAGAAGAGAGTAAGGAAAGATGTGCCCTAGCATAATATCAAAATGTACTGTAAATCTTTACTAAAGCAGAATAGATCAGTGGAACAGATATGGATCTATATGTATAAGCAGTACATCTATATATGTGTATGATTCTGTTTCTACATAACAAAAATGATGTTTCAGTGAAGAGAGTAAGACAGGAGTTGTTAGTGAGCTTTCTATATGGAAAAAATTAAAGTTAGGCCCCAAATTAGACCAATCTCAAAATTAAACCTCAGATGGATCTAGGTCTAAGAATTATTTAAATATATAAAGCTATTTGAAGAAAAATATCACAAGTATGTCTATCACCTTGAGCTAGGAAATTGTAAGTTAAAAATCACAAAAATCTTAAAATATGAGTAAATTTAATCATAACAGAATATCAATTTTAATGTCCCATATTTTATATTAGAAGACAACTAAGAAATGTTTGTTCTTGGTGTATGTATGCATATATTATTCTACAAACAATAAATTTGTAGAACAAGGAATAAAAACGACCCTTAAGAAAATATGTTCAACAGGGCACAGCGGCACGTGCCTATAGGCGACAGCCCATGGAGTCCTGGCAGGGTGTGGGGGTCGCGGTTCGAGTCCCGCCCGGGGCAACACAGCAAGCCCTAGTCCCAAAAAATAGTTGGGCATGGTGGCGTGCACCTGTAATCCTAGCTACCTGGGAAGCTGAGGCTGATGATTGCTTGAGTCCATGTCACCATGGGCAACGTGAGCCTGTGGTTCCATGGGCAAAAATAGTGAGACCTAGTCTCAAAAAAAAAAAAAAAAAAAAAAAAAAGTATGTTCAGCTCTGTTGGTAATTAGAGAAATTCAAAAGTAAACTAAAATTTTTACCCATTGGATTAGGAAAAATACTTAAGATGTTAGTATCTGATATGATGAGGGGATGGAGAAAGAAGTCATAAACTGTGGATATATAAGTTGGTACAGCCACTTTGGAGAGTAAGTTTGCATTCTGTTAAAGTTTAAAATGCCAGTACCTTGTGATCCACCAGGTCCCCTCACTGGTATCAACCCTGGGAAAACATTCTTATATGTAACACAATAATAATCTGTAAGAAAGATCTTTATAGCATTCTTTGAATAGCAAATCAAGCAAAAAACAACAACAAAACCTAAAGACTACCTACATATCCATTAATGGGGGAATGCTTGAATAACTCTTGGATACTATGCAGTGCTTAAGAATAGAATAAATTTAATATGTACTAGTGGATGTATCTTCCAAAAAGCTCAGGAAAGAAAGCAAATTACAGAACATGTAGTACTGTTTGTGCAAATAAAGCATTATTTCTGTTGTTCCTTAACCATACATATAGTCATACCTAAAAATTTGGCTAATAGGTGCTTTTATCTCAGAGAAAACTGAAACTGAGGTGGTTTTTTTTTTTTTATTGCACATGTATATACTCTTTACATTGTTGTATACCAGGAGGTTCTCCTAACCACCTTGTCATCTTAATCTCTTAATGCTCATCCCTCCTCCACTTCTCCCCAAACTCCCCCTCCCTTGCTTTATGCTTTAGTTCTGCTATCAGTTTGGGGTTTGTTTGGGCTTTTTTTTGAGACTAGGTCTTGCTATTTTTTGCCCATGGAACCCCAGGCTCTCGTTGCCCGGGGTACCACAGACTCAAGAAATCCCCAACCTCAGCTTCCCAGGTAGCTGGGATTACAGGCATGCATCACCATGCCCAGCTATTTTTTTGGAACTAGGTCTCACTACAGCCCCAGGCAGGACTCGAACCGCGATCCCTAGCCCCGGCCACTTCATAGGCTGAAGCTTACAGGCACGAGCCACCATGCCCGGCCTTGCTATCAGTTTGTTAGTTTTAACTTTTCTTGGCCCTTTGTTTTCCCTATATCCTTCCTATAGGCGAGATCATCCAATATTTCTCTCTCTTTCTGGTTTATTTCTGCTAGCATGATTCCTTCTATCTCAATCCATGTTATCACCAATATATCAAATTTATCTTTTTTGATTGCTGAATAATAGTCTGTTGTGTAACTAGACCACAACTCTCTGATCCATTCATTTGTTTTGGGCATTTGAGTTGTTTCCATGTTCTGACTATTGTAAATAGTGCTGCAGTATACATAGGAGTACAAGTTTCCATTTGAATTTGTATTTTGGTGTCCTTTGGGTATTCCCAGAAGTGGAATCTCTAGATCAAATGGTAGTTCCATTTTTAGTAGTTTGAGGGTCCTCCAAGCAGCTTTCTATAGTGACTGGACCATGAAACTGGGGTTTCTAAAGGAACTTGAGGGTTGTTAGTATAGTTGGACACTTATATAACACAAATTTTCTTTTGTATCAGTTGTTTAAAATTAAAATAAGTTTTTAAAAAGTGAAATTTGATATATATTTTATACAATCTGAATTCATTTTTGCTTTATATATGTATGTTTTGTATGTGGGTATCTGGATGGATGTTAATCCATAAAAACAATCTCTGGATGGTAGAATTATAAATGGTTTTAAATATTTGATGAGTTTTATTTTTGTTTTTTTTTTTGGAGACTAGGGCTCTCTATTTTTGCCCATAGAACCGCAGGCTCACGTTGCCCGGGGTACCAGACTCAAGCAGTCCCCAGCCTCAGCTTCCCAGGTAGCTGGGATTACAGGTGCACACCACCACACCCAGCTATTTTTTTGGAACTAGGTCTCACTACATGCCCCTGGTGGGACTTGAACAGCAATCCCTGGCCCCAGCTGCGGCTTCCTAGGCTGCCGCTTACAGGCATGCGCCACCATGCCCAGCCATGATGTGTTCTTTATGCTATGATATATTTTAACTTTTTCCTTTAATCCTGAGCATATTTGAGTTACAAAGCACTTTTTTAGAGAAAACAAAGAGGCTCTCTGACAAGTGTTAAACCCTCTTCCAAGTGAAAAAAATTCACTTGAACAATGTTTACTTTTCCATGAAAATCATTTTTAATCAAGCCTAATACAGTGGCAACGTATATAGGAAATGGCCTTTTTCTTCATGAGAGTATAGAATTAGAACATTACATTACGAAAGTTTTGTTATATTTCCTCTTCATGAATTCTGGTTTCCTATCAGCAATTTTAATGGGGTGCTTTTATGAATTATTTTTTCAGATTCAGGAAAAAAAAAACCCCTTTGGGAATATTATGTCTTTTTGTTGTTTGTTTGTTTGTTTGTTTGAGACTAGGTCTCGCTATTTTTGCCCGTGAAACTGCTGGCTCACATTGCCTGGGGTACTCAAGCAATCCCCAGCCTCAGCTTCCCAGGTAGCTGGGATTACAGGCACACGCCACCATACCCAGCTATTTCTTTGGAACTAGGTCTTGCTACAGGTCCCAGGCGGGACTCGAACCGCGATCCCTAGCCCCGCTTCATAGGCTGAAGCTTACAGGCACGAGCCACCATGCCTGGTGGGAATATTACGTCTTTGTAAATATTAATTGCTTGACACAAAGTCTCAAAGAGGAGAGTAATATTAACTCCATTTTACAGTTTAGTAGTAGGAAGTATCTTAACATAATGAGATAAGTGGGCAGAATTAATAACTGAATCCGTTTAGCTTCTTATCATCTTCAGCCAACTGCTTCCACCTGGGCAGAATACATTAAGTGCACGCTCCTCACATTTCCATATACACATCTCTGTGTCAAGGCCTATTTTAAACACCTCTCCCACAAAGCCTCCCCTAACCCTTGGACAGAAAGTAATCTCTCCTTTTTCAATCTTCCATTATGAAATTGAAGATTACTTAAATGGATTACATTTGATTCACTATGTATTGTTCAGTGGAGCAACCTATTTAGCAATTTCTCAGTGTTTGATGGCTAACTGGTCAGATGAATAATGGACAGGTGGATAAATGAATAAGTGATTGTGTGAACAGTCAGAAGACTCCTGTGTGTGTTTTTTTCATTTTTCAAGACCAAATTACTTTGTAACATTAACTTTTGGAAATAACTGGACCCAATGGTGTGCACCTGTAATCCCAGTTAACTGGGACCCCGAGGCTAGGGATCACTTGAGTTCCCAGGTTTGGGACTACTCTGGGCAACATAGCGAGACCTAGTCTTAAAAAAAAAAAAAAAAAAAAAAAAAAAAAAAAAAAAAAAAAAAAAAAAAAAAAAAAAAAAAAAAAAAAAAAAAAAAAAAAAAACTTTCGGGAAATATCTTCTTGGCATTCTATTCTACATCTTTAGGTATCAAAATTTAGAACATTCAACTTTGTACTGTGGCATTGTTTTCACCAGCTTAATTTTCATAAACTCTTTACTGGGACTTGGAGATAATGTATCTTGATAGGCTTGAGACCTCCAGTAGATATCACATGTTGTTTAAGCTAAGCTAACAAAGAAAGACAGTTGATCCTGTTTCAAGTAGTTTTTCTTTCTCTCCCTTTCATTCTCCCAAATCACTCTCCTACCCCAAAAGTATTTCTGAACTCTACAGACAAGTTTTAATTTCTTTTCTAGTCTTCCCTTTTTATTCACAAGAACTCCTTTTAGGTATACACTTAATTTTGGGGTGGATGAAAAAACAGCAAAATGCATTGGAGCAAAGTGGTAACAGCATGAACATCTAAATAAGAAAAATCTGCTTTGAATATTGATTCTACCTCATACTCATTTTAGGTAAATTACATTGCTGAGTTCCTATATTTTTATCTGCACTATGGATATGATAATAACTAGGAATTTTCAGACTGTTTAGTTTTTAATATTTATTAACATTCTGATTTTTTCATTTGGAAAATATGGTTATCATAGTTTAGCTTTTAGACTTCTTGCCATGGAATTTAAAGGCTGTATACTCCTGGACACATTTTTAATTTTTGTTCATTTAAATTTAACTCTCACACCACCTTGTCACCTGTGAACCATCATCTTATTCTCTTGTGTTTATCTCTTCCCCACTTTCACCTTCCCTCCTTCTCCCTTGCTTTATGCTTTAGTTCTGCTGTCAGTTTGTTAATTTTAACTTTTTCATGTTGTTTTGTTTTTCCTTTTGTTTGTTTACCCTATAACCCACATGGAAGTGAGGCCATTCGGTATTTCTCTTTTTCTTTCTGGCTTGTTTCTGCTACCATGATTCCTAACTCTACCCATGTTGCCAGAAATGACGTTTTTTTGTTTTTTGGTCTTTTTAAATTGCTGAATAATACTCTATTGTGTAAATATGCCTCAACTTTCTGATCCATTTGTCTGTTTTGGGGCATTTGGATTGTTTCCATATCCTGGTTATTGTAAATAGTGCTGCAATAAACATAGGAGTACCTGTACACTTATTTATACTATACTACACAAACATGAGATTTAGGGGAAATTCATGTACTCTAGTCACCATTTTTTTTTTTACAATTTATATAATTATGAAAAATAAGAACACCCGATGTATCTGTTAAGATTTCTTTGATTGCCGGGCACCGTGGCTCGTGCCTAAGCTTCAGCCTATGAAGCGGCCAGTGACAGGGACTGCTGTTCGAGTCCCGCCTGGGGCCCGTAGTAAGACCTAGTTCCAAAAAAATAGCTGGGCGTGGTGGCGCATGCCTATAATCCCAGCTACCTGGGAAGCTGAGGCTGGGGATTTCTTGAGTCTGTGGTACCCCAGGCAACGAGAGCCTGCAGTTCCACTGGCAAAAATAGCGAGACCTAGTCTCAAAAAAAAAAAAAAAATAGATTTCTTTGATTGACATCAGAAAATCAACCAGTCTTGTACTGGGTTTTTTTTAGTAGTTTATTTGGTGCTCTGATCCTATTTTTCTGCCTGTTCATAATTTATGTAGTCAAGATAATTAATTTCAGATTATGAGTGTTATCTTGTAACATTAATTTTACTAGTTACACTCATAGGATAATAATTTTTATAGCTTACAACTAATAATAATCTTTAGTTTGATGCTTTCACTAGTATGTATTGGACTAGTAACTTATTGAATATGGAATGTTTTATGGTAGAAGTCTGGAAGAAATTTGAATGCTGAGAAGGTAGTACAATAGTATTTGCAGGCTATATTTACTTGATCTTTCTCATTGTTTCCATATATTTCTCCTTTTGCTTTTAAAATCTTCAGTGATTCTAAAAATACACGTGTCACCTACCATATAAGGCAATAAATATATATGCATAATATGGGTTGATGAATAAAGCAGACATAATTCCTTTTCTCCTTTGTATCGTAGTGAAGATGTACACAAATATATAGTTACAAGTTGGTGCAATTCTATGACTGAAAGAAATAGGAGGTAAAATTTAGATTGGAGGTTAGGTAAGGCTTCCCTGAAGCAGTCATATGTAGTAAGGTTTGAAGAATGAGTAGGGTCAGCTATAGGAAAACAAGGAAAAGGGTTACTTAAGCAAAGAGAGAATGGGAAGTTAAAAGTCTAAGGTGATAGTAGCTTGCAGTTTTAGTATCTGAAAGAAGAGCAGTGTGGCTGCATGAACACTGAATGAGACAGAATGAAGAAAGTAGAGAGGACCAAGATCATGTGAAGCATTTTAGAACATAGTAAGAAATTTAGTTTATTTCTGCCGCCCTCCCTCCCTCCTGCCAGAACTGTGGGTAGACTATTGAAGGGTTTTTCAACGTGAGAATCACCGTATTTCTGCTTTCAGAAAATGACTTTGGCTACTGTGTGGATTTAATCTAACACGAACATGTATATAATTTAAAGGAAATCACGTTACTCTTCCATAACTTTGAAAACCAAAAAGCAGGCATGTCTAGTGCATTGCTTCTTTCTATTGCTGCTTTTCCCTTTTAAAAAATGAATCAAGCTTATTAAAGGATTTGACTGAAATAAGAATCTCCCAATAAGATTGAAGGCAGGCAGGGTAGTGAGGAGGCTATTGTAGGTAAGAGAGGATACTGGGTGATAACAAGAATCAGATAGATCTGAGGTAGAATTTGCAGGATTTACAGATAAGTTAGATGGAGGGTTGAGGCAAAATACTAAGAAAGATGACTCCAGTTTTCTGACAAATAAAGCTATAGTGTATGCTTGTATTATTTTCTGAAATAAGGAATACTAGACCAGATTTGGGGGAGGGTGTCAGGGTTGAAATGGGGAGATCAGTTGTGACAGCATAAATTTCAGATGACTGTGAGACCCTCAGTGGAGATAACATATATGAATATATGAATTTGGAACTTAAAGGAAAAGTTTTAGTTTAGATATTCATTTCAGAATCATCATTGAATATTAATACTTAAAGTCCTATGACTAAAGAATTCAATTCTTAGAGAGGGATAATTGACCTTTCTTTTTAATGTAGGTTTTAGGTATAGAACTTCACAGGGATTTTTATTGTTGCTGTATTGTTTCTTGGATTACTGCCAAGATTTCATGTTGATGTTGTAGTGTGTTACGTTTGATGGGTACTGATCATCAATAAATCCTACCAAGAGATGCTGGAACAAAACTAAAGCTGCAAACTCTCAGTTTTCAAGAGTAAGAGATGAATTTAATCTAACACGAACATGTATATAATTTAAAGAAAATCACCTTACTCTTCCATAACTTTGAAAACCAAAAAGCAAGCATGTCTAGTGCACTGCGTCTTTCAATTGCTGCTCTTCCCTTTTTAAAAAGTGAATCAAGCTTATTAAAGGATTTGACTGAAATAGTGTCTCCCAATGTTTTGCTAAGAAACTTAGTTCATTGTTCTATGATTTAATTATTTACCTTTTGTGGAGCATTTGGATTATATGTATATGTGTATATTTCTATAAGGAGTATTCTGTACACAAATTCTTATATACATTTCTATTATTTCTTTAAAATAAATTGTGAAATTTGCTCCTCATGAGAGAAGTTTTAGAAGTGCTTAAGAGAGTCTTAAACTTCAGAAAGTCTTGATACTGTTTTGGGTTCACCTCCTATGATGTCATATTTAGAAGACTATGTAGAGTTGTATTTTATCTATGGAAGATTCTGTTTTGACCTTTGGGGATCTTTGAATCTTTGAACATCTTTGAGATTTTTGATGTAATATCATATTCCTTTTTCAGAAGGATTTTTCCATTTTACACCCCCTAGCCATTGATTGTGGAGTTCTACATCCTTTCCTTTAATAGCTTTGGAGACATTTGCAGTCTCATATTATCTGAAAGATGGAGATTGTACTTTGTTTTATTTGTACTTTTGATTTATTAATTAAATAGGACATCTTCGTTTTCTAACTTGTTTAAAAACTCCACAAATGAATTAGCTAGCACCAACGTAGTTAGAATAATGTATTTTTATTCCACACTGACGGAAAGACTACAAGAGTATATTGTTAAGTCATGTTATCTTGAGAGAATAGATTTTCACTTCTGCTCTGTCTCAAACTCTAACAGTTATAGCCTATTAATATTTTCAGTTCAAGTTTCAAATAATAAATTTGCCAGTTCTCTTGAAAACATTGGCACACAAATGGAAAATTCAATAGCTTTACTTCAATGACTTACTTATGATACATCATGATGCAAATTGCTGGCAGGACTGCCAGCTGTTTTGCATCTGCAAGCATTTGTGCAGAACTAATTTTTATAACAGATGTTGGAAATACAAAACAAAACAAAAAAGGAGCTCCCCTTGGAGAAAGTCGGACCTATCCCGTGACTTCTTAAATGCCCTATAACCCTATTAGCCAGAGTTTCATTCCTAAAATTCCTTATTTTGCTTCCCTTCTCATGTGAGAAGTTTCAGATGTGCTTAAGGGAATCTTCTAAGTTCAGAAAGTCTTGATATTGTTTTGGCTCACCCCCTGTGATGTCATATTTAGAAGACTATGCACAATTAGGTTTCATCCATAAAAGATTCATATTCTGTTTTGATCTTTGGGTATGCCTACAGTTCATTTGTTTTATGATCGTCATAAGAAAGCTTTTTTCTTCACTTTGTATTGAGGTAAAAACTATAGGTAATAAAGAGAAACTTTAAGAGAAAGCTATTATTTTTATCAGACAATGAGGACATGGTCTTTGTGGTAGATATTTCCAGAATCAGTTTCTGAATGATGCTGCTTATGGATTTTTCGGTTATGGTGTCCATGTTCCAGGTCTCCAAGGGAGGTCACAGAGGTCCAGATAAATACCTCTGTGACACGTCACTATTCTCACATGTCAGTTTTATCATTTTTTTTTCCCTTCTGGGACTTGCTTACTGCTGAAAGGCAAAATATCTCTTGTCGTTATTTTTGTTTAGTTTTTTAATTTTTAAATAGTTTATGTAATACATTCATAAGATTAAAATTTGAAAAGTTACAAAAGTGAAAAGTCTTTTTCCCATGGCTATCTAATAGTCCTCTCTACATAGACAAGCAAATATGTTTGTGTATATATATGTATATATATTTTTTCCCTCTTTATACTAATGGTAGGAGTCAATATATTATATTTTATACCTTGCTCTTTTTCACCAAAGTATAACTTATACAAAGTATATCCGATATCCTATACATTCCTAGATAGGATTCATTTGCATAGATGTACCATAATTAATTATTGTACCATAATTAAGATGTACCATAAGAAACCAGCATCCAGGTTTCTGTTGTTATGAATGCTATAATGAGTAACCTTAGGAAAATGCCATTTCACATAATTACATTAATTTTCTAGAAATAGACTTACTAGGCCAATAGGAAAGTATAATTTTAATAGACGCAAAGCTAAACTGACCCAAGTGTTCAACTTTATAAACCAAGCACAAAAAGAAATATAGGTCATGTTTAGCTGATCAAAGATTCTGATCTATGTCACTAAAGATAATTTTAAAACATTTTCCTTTAATTATGTAGAAATGACAATGAAAACACAAATGATTACATTCAATAATGATTACTTTCAGTGGTAATTCTAAGTCAGAGATTTTAAGTTCTTTCCTTATTGTCATTATTATTCAAGGCAATTATATACTTCTGAGGAAATTCGTTTATTCAACTTACTACTGTTCTAAAATACTGTTCTACAGGTTTTTTTAATTAATAATTGGTATTTTAAATAGTTTTATAATTTAAAACTCATTCCCAATACACTAGGTGTAAGTGTATTTCATGAGTTTCTATTCTATTAAGACATTTATCTTGTCCTAAAATTGTTGGCTAAATATATTATCAGTATACAATCTGAGCAAAAATTCAGAAAGTATTCTTTTTATACTGTAATGCTATATCATGATTTATACTTTATTTTCATGGTTTCTTTTTTTTTTTTTCAATCAGTATATGGTATACCTGGCTAGCATCTTTTCATGTGCTTATTTACTATCCTGTGTTTCTTCTTGGTGGGAATCCGTTCGAATCTTTTGTGTTTTTTTCCCCCAATATTAAGAGGTTTGTTGTCTTATTTAGTTGTAAGAATTCTGTATAAAAACTGGACATAAGTAATTTACATGGTAAATGAGCAAATATTTGAAATTTTGTCAAAATCCATATTATAAATTTTTTCCTTTCTGACTCATGCTTTTCTGCTGTGTAAAGAAATCTTTGCCTAACCCATTACCACAATGATTTTCTCCTACCGACTACATATATATGGGTGTGTGTATATCTATATGTACTATATATTTATACATAAATATATAGATGGTAGCTATTTATAGTTATCACAACAGGTATCCCATTTGAGGAAATTAGGCCTAAAGCTATAAAACAATTTTATAAGTCAAATAGCCATTAATTGCCACTGTGTCTAATTCTTAATTATCTGCATTTCCTACTTTGTAAGTCTGTGTATATGTGTAGAATATGTGTATGTAAGATCATAGGATCATATTGGCTTTATACATCCTGGGGGTGGTTATTTTGTTGGTCAGTTCCCAGGAATTATTTCTGACTGGGATCTCCCATTTCTTTAGCACATTAATCAGAAGGCTAGCAAGGAAGGGAGTAGTTAAACTTACTAATTAAATATCTTTTTTTTTTAGTGTACCCATAAAAGATATTTTCTCTTTACTTGTATCTAACCCAACGTTTGATTTATGTACCATGGTACTAATATTTTAAGCATAATACATGTAGACTAGTTAACCAGCACGTATTTACTGAGTGCCTATTATAAATGCCAGAAGCTGTACATTGTTGCTGAATATACAGTCATGAGTAAATTAGTACACTTGAAATTTGTAGTCTTGAAGAGTAGTTCTTAGATCTTGTGACTGAGAGCCACAGTAAGAATACATTTTACATTTTGACCTGGTATGCTTATGTAGATGCTCTTGCACATACATACAGGTTTAGAACTTATTTATTTTCTATTCTGTCCAGTTGAAAAATAGCTGTGTTGTGCAAATCACTAACTTGATTTCACAAAAGTTAAAAGCTTTCACTGTGCAGTTTGAAAAAATTGTAGAAATTGGTTGATTGCTACAAAGACTGGCTTATTGCCAAGGGACTGACAGAAAGAAATGTCTGCTTCTTGAGATTCCCAGTTGTCCATTTGTCAAATAGGAGAGAGAATATAATTCCCACTACCCCCAAACACCAAAACTTTTACAATGTCAAAGAACGTTTTCCTTTATTTCCTGTTTCCTTCATAAGATTTTGTAGTGCTTTATTTCATAAGATTTCATAAGTTCTCAAAATTAGCAAACCCATTATAGACTTAGAAGTGGAAATAGCTAGCTAAGGAAACCCATCAAACTCTCATACTAAAACATACATAGTAGGGCCGGGCACGGTGGCTCGTGCTTGTAAGCTTCAGCCTATGAAGTGGCAGGGGCTAGGGATCGCGGTTCGAGTCCCACCTGGGGCCCGTAGCGAGACCTAGTTC